>SNQN01003880.1:11622-40469 GCA_008642245.1 Bassia scoparia | reverse complement strand
TACTCCGTATTTTGCTCTCAGAGATGCACAATCTATGTCTTTACTTACCACAAAATAATAATGGAAGTTTTAAAACATACAATATTTGCTCGCAATTTAGCAAGGAGAGAGATCTCCGTTTTTAGTGAAAGAATAATCTCATTAAGATATCATCTTTTATTATGAAATTAGTATAGTATTTAATCAATGAAGTTAAAGTATATGTTACATTACTAGCGACCAGTAGAGAAAATAGTAAAAATATTTCCCTTTTGTCATCCATGTTAGTTTTTAGATTTATTTTACCAATTTCAATAGAACCTTGGAAGATGAGTGAATTTAATAAGCAACGTCATTTCCACCAAAACTATTTTAGCTAGTATTCACGTCTGATTTTCTCATCTCCCTCTCTCACACTAAAAGTCTCCAGAAATTCATACCTAATCCAACATAAAAACATAACTATGAATCGTCATTAAAATATCAATATTTAAACAATCAATATATTTACATACCAAGCAAATAAGACCAAACTCAACTCCCTCTTAAACGAACAACAACAAAAAACCCAACACTAATACAAACATTGCTTACTTTACAACATATCCTTATAGCCCAATTTTCATTAGACATCAACCCTCTCTTCAATCGTTCAATCTATAAAATTCACAATCTCACAAGTATAGTTACTTCTGAATTTTCCAATTCATTTCTCTATTATCACGACCCGAAAACCAGATCACCCACTCACCAAATCCAAAATAGCAAAAAAATACACACCTTAAAAGTAGTCAGAGCATACTCACATGTTACCACTGACTACTTATATATAACATAATAACCACATGAAAATAGATCAGCGAAAAATCTTCAAATCAAACATCAAACAAAAAGATTAACCGTATAATACATTTCACTTACGCAAAATCTATTGATAAATCCTCCATATAGTTGAATCGTCTAAATCTAGTCCAAACCAGTTTGACACCGCCCACATACTACATCAAATCGGGCTCCTCAAATCCACCTGAACCAAGAACCGTCCTCCCTTTTTTCCAACATATTAAACGTCCTTTTTCCCATTCCATCCCTTCCATTACATGACTCTGTATACCCGCCTCCCCGCCCACCCGTCCATAACAACCCTTCGCGATCCATAAAGCATCCCCCAATCTCGTTGCGAGCACAGCGGTTATTCCCTCCCCTGCGCTACCACGCATTTTAATCAACGCATTTCGTCGAACACAGCTCGGCAACTCGTGCGCGATCCGATCCGCGATCATCTCCTCGAACCCCAACGTCGTCCAGTTCTGGAGGCTTCAGGCAGCCAGCTCCGCGTCCTCCCAATGTTCCGGCAGGTGAACGGGTAGTCGCAGTAACCTCCGGCACTCTGCCCGATTCCCAATCAGGCGATAGGGGAATGCTGTCATCCTTACGAAGAGGAGGGGAAATGGAAGTAGTGATCCCCGCAACGTCCCAAGTCATGAAGTACCTGCCACTTGTACTGACCTCATTACGCCGAGCTGATTAGCGGTATGAACTTTCACGTTCTTTTTGGTCGACGGGATAACGGCCCATTGCATTTAGACAACCGTTCGCCAGCTGATATCTCGATGACTTCTGACGGACGACGGTAGATCGTCGCTGGCAGCCCGCGGGTGCAGTAGCGTGTCGATGTATTCGCCCGGCGACGAATGAGCGTGCGTGAGACGTTTAGGCACCGTTTCCGCTCCGGTGTACAGCGACACCTTTGTCCACAGTCGACACCGACGTGGCCGCGCGGGTGAATCGGAAGGAGTGCCGCCGGCATGAAGGACGAGGAAGAGGATGAATGGTTATGGAAGGAAGTCGGGATAGGGACTGCTGTCGCGGGTCGTCCCACTTGCCGTACCAGATGATGTAGACGTATGCAGAGAGTTATGGGAGAACGGGCCTCATGCTGCGTACTTGGTACTCGTCTGGAACGAGTTAGAACCCTCCTTCGAACGTTCTCTGTGTTGTGGTGAAGGACACTGTGACGGGCGGCAGCAGATTCTTCACGGCTCTATGGCACGAAATCTGATCGTTTGTCGGGTTGAGCACTCTCATGTTTGGACGTGTGTGAGCACCTGATGAAGAAGAGAGCAGCAGTAAGGAGAGTGAAGAATCTAGGAAGGAAGTACATTGTGTGCGTTTTAAGGAGATGAGTGAGAGGCATGAGTGCTGATGATATGCGGTTCAAACTAATTAGATGGACATCGCCGCTGAGGAATTCGACGAGAATTAGGCGTACTGGCCGCAAAGACACCCACACCACACTTGGTCACCACTCTTGCTCTTATCGCTCTTCTAATACTTATAGTGTCTTCTGGTTGGTCGGCACACTGTTTCATGTTCAAACACGCTTTGAGAATACCGGTGTAAGCTCTACTTTTTTTCTACGCATCCATTTCAAGGTAGCCTCACCCTCGTCATTTATACTTTTTTGTTTCTTATCGATTAGTCTTGCCACGTTCTGTATTTTCACTGACTTTAAGTACTAACATAATCGACGGCTTCACTTCCCCACATTCACGAAATAGTGATATAGCGAATATGTATCGAATCCTTCTTTATAAGTTACAAGATAAACTATCGCGGGAGTGTGCTCCTTTGACATCGATACATAAATAGCATTATTACAAGCCCACTGAGCAACACATGTAGCGATGCCATAAGGTAAATTCATGTTAAAGCAAACCCAAATATAAAAAAAAAGTGAGAGTTAAAGTAAGATCGGTTTGAGTATGTTTAGAGCTAACATAAAACTAAATTTCATGGCAAAAGCACATTTGGTAATAAGAAAAAGACAGGGATACTGCGTTATGTCCGATCCATACAATGGTTGACTCTTCTAACCCTCTCAACAGTCGCAGTGTAAATGAAAGTCATGTTCATTTCAAAGACACTTACTATAGACGATACTTCAAACACCAAGTGACGCTTTTTGTAGGAACCCGAATTTCAACGAACTAACTACAAAAACTAGCTACACTCACTCCTTTCCCTCACACTCCCCTTGCGTGTACTATACATAATTTACCATCTATACATACCACTCATGTAGTTGTTCCCAAATCATCGTCTCTAATGCCACTGATATGTCTGCCCTAAACACTTAAACTATGCATACTACTGAGAGACCATATACTGCTACTATGTTAGCGATACACTTCATACACATCCACAGATCGTGTGCAAATCCTTTTGAATTTGGCACTCTATATTGACCTTGTTTTTCAGGGCATAGGACGAATACATTTAACCACAATTCCACTCAATATCAAACACAAATTTCCCAATCCAAACCTTCACTCTCTGTCCACCCGATCACCAGCATTACACACTACTTTATATTTGAGGACTCAAAACTTCAATCACTTTTGATTCATTGCAGTTAAGTTGCTGTAATAAAGCTACAATCGTATAATGTCTCCATCTGATCTTATCAGCTACTACACCACATGTTACCTCGAGATTTTGCAATAAATAGGTTAACACTAACGTCAAAAATGACTTTATAGACATTCAGCCTATTGAATTCCTTCAAATAGTAATTTGAGTGTCATTAATTTATAAAGTTTTGACAAATTAATACTGAAAGTCCTCAATTTGATCTCTCGTCACTGTATATAGCTGCGGTGAGAGTAATGAATATGATATATCGTGTCTTAAATAACGTCGAAAGATCGTTGCCTTAATTTTGAACCAAAAGTATGAGTTTTTCTCTTTTAAACCCATAAATGCAATCCCTTTTTAATATATAAAAGATATACAAAAATCCATTTAATAAACAGCCAATAGCATAATGATTAATCAATGTTAGATCAAGTCAAAACAGCGCATCACATAAGAAAAATCAACAACTGATATTTTTGAGGAGCTGTTCATAAATGATAAAACAATTATATATGAACTTATCCTTTCAAAAAAAATACACTGGATATTGACACTTAGTTATATTGTTAAGACACTTTTTCACAAAGAGCAAACTCAAAAATTCAATGTTCTCCTTAAGAAAAGAGTGCTTATATAACGGCTGGCGCGTCTCATCCAGTCCAATATACCACCAAGAATTGATAAGACACTCTTAAGTTTGTCTCACTTAAGGTCAGACATCTGCGTTGAATTAACAAAACTTTCTAATATACCGCCATTAGCTTTTCTCCATTACACCGACGTGAGATGTGTCAGTATCAAAACCACTCGAACAGTATATGTATGAAACTTTACACAGTTTACAAAATTTTCTATAGTAATAGGATTCTTAAATATCACAAATAACATACTAGGCATGCTGCGTAAAAAATACTTCAAAAGTTCGCTTTAAAAATCTTTGATGTGAATCTTGTTATAACAATTATATCTCTTTGAAGTCCAATAAAAAAATCTTTGAGCTTCCCTACTAGGTTCAGTCTTCGATCTATTTCAGATTTCTTTCTAGAATCAAATATACATAGTACACACTCCAATGGAAGGCTAATTAATCAAAATAATTGTGATATTGGTAATATACGCTTCATCTTTACAGCTTCTTTATTCCGGTCCAATGATAGCATTAACATTCATTTTTTTTCTTTACTTAACTGCAGATATATTCCATCCATAAAGAAAAGTATAAAACTTCTCGTTATCTTAATTAAAAAACAATCAACACTGCAATACATATAATTGCTTTCTTTTAAATGTATTTGTTATCGATTCCCTAAACAAGTAGCGTTAGCGATGATTGATCATTGTTTCGTTATGACACCACAAATAGAATTGATATTTAATCGTTACTACAAAAAGACAATACTTAAACATAATTTTTAATCTTCTGTTCCATCACCATGTTAGTTTCGACGCATTCTTTAGCATACTGTCTCACGAAATTACGTAGTTGAGAAATCCTACATTGAAGCGTAAGTACTAAATGAGATGTTTTACACACCGTCAAGAAATACGAGATAATACCTTTATTTAGTATAACTAGTGTCGATTTGATAATTTCAAATTGAACCATTACTGATAATGTCACGTATAAAGCTAATGAGCCAAAGTAATAACTGAAATGCACACTTTCATTCTTTACTATAAAATTAGAGTCTAAAAGTAAGTGTGGTATACCTTAGATTGAACTATATCATAGTTCGTTAATTGAAAATATGATTCTCAGAGATTATCTCTCCTTCAGGTTATGGCAAGATATTAATATGTTGAACAAAACGCTTAGTAAATCTCACATGAGATGGGCGTAATCCAAATCTCAAATGAATTTCACTAGAGGTCAGCAAATTATACTACCATTATCGAGTGATAATGTGAGATATTTCAATATTTGGTTGCGAGAAGTGATTCATTTTAATTTACTCAATGTTGTGGACTTGTGGCTAATAGGTGTCTGATGACATAGCTCTAAATTTTCTTGCACGCCCCATGCTTGTCTAATCTTATTATATCGCTTGCTTGTAAAGTATTTTAACTCAAAAAATTAATCTTGTATGCTTTAATGTCTCACTTAATGAGTTGTCTACAATCACAAGGATGATAATTGACCAAAATTCTCTTAGTATTAGGTAACATAATGTATTCAGTCCTAAGATGCCCGGGTGACGACGAATGAGAATAACTACCGTACTGTGTGGTAGTATTCTGAATTGAGTATCGCAATCATCTTATTATGTATGAATGCATTTTTTCTCGCATTCATGGTTTCACACTTCAATGCAACTTGTATTTGCCAAAAACAATTACTACGGAAGTACCATCTAACTAATCTTTCCCCCTCCCCTAACACAAAAATATGTATGAATCGAATTATAAAAAATTCTTAATTCAAACTACTTCATATTTATCAACACGATACCAAACTTAAGATTATGACTGTAATATATGCTCAAGACTTTTAAACTTTTGCATCTCTTTCCCAGGGCACAGAGTGCACTTGAACTCTAAGATAGTAAGAATTACGTTAATCTTTAGAATATTACTCATTTTATATCTATATGAACTATTGACAGCACAATATAAATACTAATGTCTACTAACAAAATTAGACATAAAATAAAAGGATCATTTAAATAATTAAAAAAACATAAGTTAATGATATTTTACGTTCTTCTCTGGACTCTCCACAATGCTCTTTTAATATAAGAACAAAACAATTATCAATTATGTTGACAGTTGGGATTTGGAGCTCTCCAAATTTCAAATCAGTTGATCACATGTGGGCACGAGTTCTTCTCGAATCACCAAAGCAGTTTAAACAAATTTATGCACTCATTAGACACACAACTATCTAATCTACTCCTACTAGCTCGAAAATGAGAAGAAACACAACCTAATTTCTAATGTCTACAATCCCTTTAAGCCTCTATAGGCTATAAGAAAAAAAAATATCATATCATATATGTGTAGAGAGATCTGATTTATAAATATCGAAAGACTCTAAACAGTGATTTTTTTATCAGTGAAAATTCGAATACTCTGGAAAAGCATACTCAACCCTATCAGGTCCTACCTAGACCTCCTTTATATCACCACTTAGCAATTATCTCGTATTTTCTTAGTCTTACAGCTTCAGTGATATTCTCTCTCTATCTCTATTAAATTTAAAAATAGAAAGCACTCTTATAAAATAGTCAATATCAACCCGATTTTGGACATCAACTGCCACAAGATAGTACTTGCGGAAAATCAGTTCACATATCATAATCAACATGAATCTTACTGACTAGAAACTTAATTGAGCACAACATACAAAGCCATAATAAAGTGGATCACTTTGCCGCATACCAAGTTTACGTAGAAGTGATGCCTTGAGCTGCTCAATGATGTAAATTAACTACTTACTCCGTACTACAAATGTAAGCATTTAAAACACTTCCATATTCTGAAAACTCCTTATGCACATTACGACAGTACCATTAGTTGCTAGCATTAGTAGCCTAATCATTTAATTGATATTTAATAGTACGGACGTTGGAGATTCACACCGACACTATGTGGTTAATTTGAATCACACACACCAAAAGAAGTGCCAGAAGTGTCCAAATCGTCATAATAGACTCCATACTGTGTGTACTCATGCATGCTTATGCGTTATTAACTTCAAATTTACCAATGCCTACTCAGCCTGAGCAATTGGTTGAAACCAACCTTACCAACAGCATCCAACTACGCTACCTAGTAGAGCCGGTAGATATACCATTCATCACTACCGTGTACTAGGCATATGTTTGATGAATTATATTGGCATGATTGGTCTTAGACGTCATCTCTCTGATATCAATAAAAGTTGTCAATGTTGATTAGTACAACAACTTTCGTACTTAAAATTGAATAGAAGATAATCAAATCTGAAAATTATAGTTGTCATGGTCTGAGGTGATCAAATAATGAATATAGAAGAAAAAAAGTATAGGACAGAATCAACATGACAAAGTAGATAAGGAAAAGAAATCCATAAAGATTATAAGTAGATGAAATATAGTAGCCGTCGACCGCAAAATAAAGTTTATGAAAAAAGAGAATTATGTGGACCAACTTCCATTGAAAATTTCGAGAGAATATGAGCGTCTATGTTAAGCAAAAAACCATTTACGTTAATTAGAATGCGTCTATGTTAAAATTTTATGTAGGTCAATGATGTGATTGACCCCCTTATTCAATACAAATGTATATATCTGTATCACCCGTTTCATCATATCGTCTTTCCTTATCTTCTTTCTCTGTTTTCTATATAACCCTCGACGTTTCTATATTCCATAAATACTTTTAAATTTATATTTACAATCGAATGTATACAAAACTTAACATATTTATCTCAATATATGTGGTCTAGTTATATACGGGTACTAAAGATCGATATTCATTTTATGGCAGTACAGACCTAACATGATTACACTTCATTTTGTAATGTATAGATCATATAATATATTAGTGGGTGAAAAATTATGGACAATTTTTTCTTATATATATAATAAATGTACTTGGTATAAGAACATGTTGATTTACATATGACATTTGATGACCACATACCAAATGTTTGTTATGGAGGTTGGCGGGTGCAAGCCACAGTATACGACTAAGATCCAAGACACTAATTTCCTCATATTTATTTAATTTTATGTGTTAGCGTAAGCTATAATGACCGTAGAAGGAATAATAATTCGACCCCAGATTTTGAGGTACGACATCCATGCTAGCGCAAAATGGCCGCCAAGTAAATTCTGTAGGAGTTGCTAAAATAGTGTAGCTATCCCAAAACTGGGCCATCAGATGTAAGCAAATGCCATACACGTACATATGAAGCTGCTGAGCTTATACAATGTTCGGTGTTACACACCACTTTACAGTGACAAGTATACTGATAGAAAGTGAAAGATAATAATATTATAATTATAATTTTATAAAATAATAATAATAATAATAATAATAATATAATAAAATAATATAAAATAATACATAATAATAATAATAGTGGTAAGCTATAATATAAATAAGGAAAAATGAAAACTAATAACATCGGCAGCCCTCTTTTGAGTGGTACTGTTCTCCAATACCTGTATCTACGTGACAGTTTAATGTAACTATGATGCCCACTCTTTGAGGCGGATCTTAAAACAATAATCTGAACTCTCATTTTCTAACATAGAACAAGCAAAAAAATGGATCAATAAAAGTAGTAAAAATTAAAGTTCGGATTTATTAGGAAGACCACCGTTAAAGGTGAGATTATTGCTTGAATTACTTGAGATCGATTATTGAGAGATCAGACCGCCAAAATGTTGATTATTAGTTTTCTTTATTTCCTAATAATAATGTGTTGAAATATTGTTAACAACGACTTCATTGCTAAGAATCCAAGTGCTAGCCAGGAAGTATAATTGTCGCCGTAATCAGGCACTTGAAAGTTTAACATGTTCTTTCACAAGCTTCACATCCTCACTGTGAGACAAATTATGATGCATGGCACTTTTTTATGTTTGGATGATTGTTTAGTTCCAAGTTTCGTTGTTGATGTTAGAGAAGATGATGGGTAATAAATAACAACCGTGTAAAACTTGCCTGCCACATAATTATATTCGGACTTGATTCTCGAGCAAAACAGGATCGTAACTAGACTCCAAACCATTTTTTTGCTTTCATGCACTATAAAAAGCTATAAATAATGTCAACAAGTTTTCCATAATCTATGTAATTTTATTACAGATCTTCTACCTATGTAATTTCTCGCAAAAAAAAATGTGTAATAACCTGAGTAATTTTGGACCAAAATTTTAGTAAGTTTTTAATATTAAAACAAAATATATACCCCATAAGAGATATTCACTAAGTCACTAACTCAGGCGTGTACATTCTGCTACAGAAAGAAGATATACTACGCTTAGCCAAACCGCCGAAGTATCTAATATTGCATAATAATACTAGTGAGATGACCATATATATCTGTCTTAAAATCTTAAATGGATCAATTCGAAATTGGATTGAATAGATTTGGAGTTCTAGTCAATAGACACATTATTTTCCTGATTTATTGTTTGTACCACTACTGGCACCAGTCTACCACTGTCTTGAACAAATAAAAAAAGTTACTCATACAAGCAGAAGTCCTATGAATCAACCTTGAGATCAATGTCAAGGTGACCAGTATTGCCTATAACATACCACAATCATGAACTGCCATTTCAAACCCGTCGGTTGAAGACCTATTATTCCATTCCCATCGAAAACATATAGCCTTAACTTCATCTGTATGAATGTATAACCATGTATCCATGATCAAGTTCATATTAAGATACACTGTTAGTCTTACCTGTACATTCAGATTGATGAAGCTGCTCCACTACCGATCTGCATGAAAAATTCCGGTTTGATACAACCAAAAGTTAAATTTAGTAAGAGCCATAGGATCCTAAAAAGCTGAACAAAGGATGCTAGAATCAATTAGCAGTTGGTAGGCAAGAAATTTAGTTCGATCAAAGCATCTAACTTTATGTAACAAGTTAATAGACAGTATAAACACAATACAAGACGTTGTAACACGAACATCATGCATGTTAGTTCCGCTTGAGAAACATCTAGAAAAGCAAGCTGCACTCATCTCATAAATTGAGATGTGCTTTACAAAAAGAGAAACATGGTTACTGAGGGAAACCGTTTCAATCATGAAAAGAATGGAAACTGATCTGAACAAGTTAAACTAGCGTTAGTTATAAACTTATACTGTATTTAATGATCACTTTCACTTATTCCAACGGATTTACATTATATTTCCTCAAAGCGCGAACTCCATTGAGAGCACATATTCTTTGCTAGGTAACATAAACACACTGCAACCAAATATAAAAATCTCAGCAAGCAGTAACAGGAAGCCACTAGTATTTCATTTGCTTCCAGGTACAAAGAGAAAAACCACGAAAAGCAGCTAGTAACCATCTTTCTACCCAAAATTCCATATCCACTATAATTACTATCCAGTATCACGCTTGGATATATACTGTATCTAAAACAAGGAGCAATTAAAATAGCAATAGATAGCAGTATTTACAGCAACTCATACACTTCAAATTCAAAAGCAAATTTCACAGCACTGAAGATACCTAAGAGCCAACCGACACAATCATGACTTCCTAGTTGATGGGTGAAACTCACATTCTCTTCCCACTATGATCTAATTAAACTTCATGTTGTAAGACCCGTACCATTTCTTCTTAAAATCTCCAATAATTAATCATCCTACTAATGTCCTTCTGTATAACACTATTATTCTGTCAAATCATCCCATTTATTAAAAAATTGCTTCAAATCAAAAATTGCAAAATCCCCAATTATTTATCATGTAATGCAACTGCCAAAGCCAACACATACAAGATCTAAATCATACAAGTGAACAGCGACGTATATCTAGAAAATCCTCTAGAATTAAAATTCTACGCACTGAACAATTATCTCAACCTGATTATAATTGCAAAAGTAGACTGACTCTTTTTCAGTTTTGGCAATAGACTTAAAAACTTATTACACAATTAATCTCAAATTGCAAAGATATGATGCCATTTTCTCTTCCTAACAGAATCACATATTATTAATCTCAAATTTGGGCCTCATCAATGTGAAGTCCTATTATTATCTCTTCAAAAATTGGAGTAACCTGAATCACAAATTAATACAATATACTAGAAAAAATACCAAAGAAAAGAAAGGTTACATCTTTTTATGTGCATAAAATCATTAAATAAACTAAGTATAAACTCCGCATCAGCTTATGACTCAAGTTTGCATCACTTTCAAACAAAAAAATACAAAAAATTATAAGAAAGTAATACTGTAATATTGCAAGAGGAAAACACAAAAATAGTTTAGTAAACATTTACTCCTACATCCTACACCATTTCTTCCAAACTTCATTCTCTCAGGACTCAGTGTCACTTAACTGCATTTTATACAATTTATAATATCACAGTGTTAACTATTCTTCATATAACTACATAATATAGAGCCCAAAAAAAAAAGAAATGAGGTCAGAAAACCGGTAGAAAGTGAATAATTAGTCATAACTCACAAGTCATAAAGTGCATAAATAGGGTGTGACTCTACAACAAATGAATTTAGTAAAAGGTGTGTGCGCCATACCATAACGTGAACTAAATGATGGATTTTAGGCCAATTTACAGATCATTTTCACGGATAAAAATATGCAGGAAGAGCCAAATACCTGTTACTTGTATCTCAGTATCTGACCCATATTGCTCCCTACTCAAAGCACAACGTATTGATGGACTGCATATTCTGCAAATACCTAATATATTAAAATAGCAAAGTTTAGAAATGGATTACACAGATCAAGACTAAGCTTTTGATGATTTCTTCTCATCTTTTTAAGATGAACTTCGAGATCACCCCCTACCGCGCGCTCGAGAGTAATTCAAGTATCGCGTTGAATTCCTCTTTCAAATTCTCATCGTCCTGCAAAATGATCTGCAACTCAATTAAGACTCATGCGTCAATACAGTCTTATTAAGTGTAGAAAAACGAAACGTATCAGCCCTATGCTCGAATCAGGATCTGGTACAAATTCTTGAGACATCCAACAGTTAGTTACAGATAACCAACCTGAGCAAACCTTCTAGTAAGCCATCACAGCAAAACTAGTCAATACAGAAGCCACAGGAATCAGGTTGAGATGAAATTGTTCAGTGCGTAGAATTTTATTCCTAGAGATTTCTAGATATATCGCCTGTTCACCTGGTATGATTTAGATCTTGTATGTGTTGCTTGGCAGTTGGCATTACATGATAATAATTGGGGATTTGCAATTTTTCGATTTGCAGCAATTTTTTTAATAATTGGGGATTTGGTAGAAATACTAGTGTTATAACAGGAACATTAGTATTAATTATTGGATTTTAAGAAAGAAATGGTACAGGTTCTTACAACATGAAAGTTTAAATCAAAGTGGGAAGAGAATTGAAGTTTTCCATCATCTAGGAAGTCATGATTGTTCGGTTGCTCTTAGGTATCCTAGCTGCTGTGAAATTTGCATTGAATTTGAAGTGTATGAGTTGCTGTAAATACTGCTAACTTATTGCTATTTTAAATGCTCCTTGTTTTAAGATACAGTATATCCAAGCTGATACTGGTAGTAATTATAGTGGATATGGAATTTGGGTAAAAGTGGTTCAAATGTGAAAGATAACCACCATAATTGTGACAGCTCTTGTTTCGTGGTTTTTTCCTTTGAGATCTAACAGCATGGTTGATAAGTGCCAACTATGGTCACATTTAGGCACTTATTTCTTCCTTGTTATGGCCAATATGTGTGTTTTCGATATCATTTCACTAGCCTTTTGGTTAGTTAAAGCAATGAGATACATGGCTTCTGTTACTGCTGCTAAATTTTTATATCTGGTTGCATATGTTTAGTTACCCTAGCAAAGAATATGTGCTCTCAATGGAGTTCCGCTTTTGAGGAAATATAATGTAAAATCCGTTGGATTGAAAGTGAAAGTGATCATAAATACAGTAATTTTAAATACACTAGTTTAACTTAGTTCAGATCAGTTTCCATGTTCTTTTAATGATTGAAAGGTTTCTCTCACCACTCTCAGTCACCATGTTTCTCTTTTTGTAGAAGAACATCTCCAATTTTAATGAGTGCAGCTTGCTTTTCTAGATGTATACATCAGCAGAACTAACATGCATGAATTCTGTTCAACGTACTTATATGTGTTATACTGCTATTCATGTGTTACTATTAAGTTGAAGGTCTACATTAACTACTGCTTTGATTGAACTTTAAATTGTGCCTACCAACTGTTAATGATTCTAGCATCCTTTGTTGAGCTTTTTAGGATCCTATGGCTCTTACTAAATTTAACTTCTGGTTGTCACTCAAAGCCGGAAWTGTTCATGCAGATCGGTAGTGGGAGCTTCATCAATCTGAAATGTACAGGTAAAGACTAACAGTGTATCTTAATATGAAATTTGATCATGGATACATGGTTATACATTCATACAGATGAAGTTAAGCTATGTTTTTTCGATGGGAAATGGATTAAGTAGGTCTTCAACTCGACAGGGTTTGAAATGCAGTTCATGATTTGTGTATGGATAGGCAATAATGGTCACCTTGACATTGATCTCAAGGTTGATTCACGAGTATAACTTTTTTTAATGTTCAGACAGTGGTAGCGGTAGGCGTAGTTTGTACAACAATAAATCAGGAAAATAATGTGTCTATTGCTAGGAACTCTCAATTCTAATATTCACCAATTTTCGAATATAATCATTTAAGATTTAAAGCAGAGGTTATGGTCATCTCCTAGTATTATCATCAATGATACTTCGGCGGTTTGGCTAAGCTAGATATCTTTCCTGTACAGAATGTACACGCCTGAGTTAGTGATTAGTGAATACTCTTTTACTGGGGTATATTTTTGTGTTTTAATAAAAAAAATTACTAATTTTGTCCAAAATTACTCAGGTTATACATTTTTTTTTGCGAGAAATTCATAGGTTAGAAGATCTGTAATAAATATCATAGATTATGGAAACTTGTTGACATTATTTTTTATAGTATAATAGGCAAAAAAAAAATGGTTGGAGTCTATTACGATCCCTTTCGCTCGAGAATCAACCGAAATAAATTGAGAGCACAGTTTTACACGGTTGTATTATTAACCATCATCTTCTAACATCAAAGCAACACTTGAACTAAACATCATCCCAAAAACTAAAAAAGTGCCATGCATATAATGAATTCCAGTGAGGGCATGTAAGCTTTGATAAAGAAACATGTTTTAACTTTCAAAGTGCCTGATCACGGACACAATATACTTCCTGCTAGCCTTGGGATGCTTGCCAATGAAGTCGTTTGTTACAGCATACATTTCAACACATTAATTATTAGAAAATGAAACTAATAATCCCACATTTTGGCGATTCTCCAATAATCGATCCAAATGTAGTTACAGATATCTCACTTTAAACGTGGTCTTCCTAAAATAATCGAACGTTTAATTTTACTACTTTTATTGATCCATTTTTTGCGCTTGTTTATGTAGAAAGAGAGTTAGATTCATTTTTAAAGATACTAAAAAGTTTGGGATTATTGTATAATTTTCGAAGTCGGATTGATTGAGAACAACCCAAGAAGATGGGGATATATTTAGTTCTCAATTTTTCCTTATTAATTATTAGCTATCATATTATATTATATTATTATTTATTATTATTATTATTATTATATTATTTCATTTTATTATCATTATATTATAATTATAATTAAATTTATCTTTCCACTATTCTATCAGTATACTTGTCACTCGTAAAGTGGTGTGTAACATCCGCATTGTATACAGCAGCAGCTTCATATTAGTGTATGGCATTTGCTTACACTCTGATGGCGCACTTTTTTGGGATAGCTACATATTAGCAACTCCTCGAATTTACTTGGCGGCCATTTTGCGCCTTAGCATGGATGTCGTACTCAAAATCTGGGGTAGAATTATATTCACTTCTACGTCATTATAAGCTTACGCTAATCACTAAAATTTAAAAAAATAGAAATTAGTGTGATCTGGAATCTTAGTTCGTAATACTGTGGCTTGTCACCGCCACCCTCCATAACAAACATTCTGTAGTGGTCCATCAATGTCATATGTAAATCATGTCTTATACAGTAATTTAATATATATAATAAGAAAATTGTCACATATAATTTTTCACTCACTAATATATTTAGAATATGCATTTACAAAATGAAGTGGATCATGTTAGGCTGTACTGCATAAAGATGATCTTGTACTCCGTAATAACTAGACACAATATATGAGATAAATTATGTATAGTTGTATACATATCGTTGTAAAATATAATTAAAAGTTTATATGGAAATAGAAACGTGCAGCCGTATAAAAACAGAGAAAAGAAGATAAGAAAGACGATATAGAAACGGGTGATACAGATATCATATTGATTGATAAGGGGTCAATACATCATTGCACATAATATTAACAAGCCATTCAATTAACGTAAATGGTTTCTTAACATAGACACTTCAAAATTAATCTGCGAAATTTTCAATGGAAGTTGGTCACATCAATTCTTTTTTCATACAACTTTATTTTGCAGGGGCCTACTATTTTATTCATTTAAGTTTGTGATTGTTCCTTATTATTCATGTTGATTTTGTCTATACTTCCCGAATAAACTCAAACCATGACCAATTCCCCAGTATTAAACAATAAGAGAAATTTGTCTAAAATTGCAACAACTTTTTGATATTCAAAATGGACTCTAAATGCAATATGCCATAATTCATCATCAAAACATATGCTAGTAAGTAGATGAAGGTACCTCTACGGCTTCTACCTAGGTAGCATAGTGGATGTGTGGTCAAAGTTTGGTTCAACCAATGCATCAGGCTATAGGCATTGGTATTAAGTTAATAACAACTAAGCATGCAGGTAGTACACACAGTAGTGAGTACATAGATGACTCTATTGTGTGTGGTCAAATAACATTTGAGGTGAATTACCGCGTACTATTAAATCAAATTAATCGATTAGTACAATGTATACTATGTACTCGTACATGCATGAAGGAGTTTGAATATGAAGTGTTAACCTCTAACAATTTTGTAGTACGAGTAGTTTTTAATTACATACTCGACGCAAGACAACAAGGTCATAACTAAACTATGGCAAAGTATCCTATATGGATATGTATGTTAGGGCTCAATTAATTTCTATCACTAATCATTGATTATGATATGTGAACTTTTTACGTACTAGTCTTGCAGTTAGTCAACAGCGGTTGAATTTGAAACTTTTATAACGAAGTCTTTCATTTCTAATTTAATAGTAGGTGAAGTCTGCTATAAAAGAAGAGTGATAGAGTGACCTAAGGGTTGATAATCCTTCCAATATTGAATTTTACTGATAAAAAATATTAAAAGCTTTATTTTATAATATCTCTCAATTTATTACTACATATACATATATTTTATTTTTTATATCCTTAGAGGCTTAAAGGATGTTATACTTAGATTGTTCAATTATTTTTCGCTATAAATGTAATTGTGTAACCAAAAATTTGTTTAAGCTTTGTGATTGAAACAGAACCGTGCCCCTGTGATCAACTGATTGAATTTGGGATGCTCCAAAATCCCAAACTTCCACTATATTTAATTGTTTTTTTCTCTTTTAAAAAGCATTTGGAAGACACAAAAAGAAACTAAATATCATAACTATTTTTTTAATTTTAAATATCCTTTTTTTTATTAAATTTTTAATTTATGTCTATGTTAAATTAGTAATAATTTCTGTCAAAATAAAAATAAAAATAGTAATATACGAAATTACTAATATCTTATCTTAGTTCAATATGAGCCTGGGAAAGAGATGCAAAAATTTAAATCTTGAGAATACATCATAATCTTATGTTTGGTATGTGTTGAAAAATGAAGTAGTTTGATTAATAATTCTTTATATATTCCATTCATAATATTTTTTTTAGGGGAGGGGAAAATTAGTATGTACCGTAGTATTTTTGGCAAATCAAGTTCCATTGAATTGACATTTCGAAAAAAATGTTCATACATATAATATCAATTCAAATACTACAACTACGGAGTATTCATCTCGTCACAAGATGAACTATGTTACCAATACTAAGAGATTTTGTCATTATCATCGTGAGATTTGTAGAAAATTAAGTTAAGCTTAAAAAAAATTAATTTTTTGAGTAAAATTTTAAGCACGCATATAACGACATGGTGAAGAAAATTAGAGAACACACACCTATTAGCCACGAGTCAACACCTTAAGTAACATTAAAAGCATCACTTTCCAAAAATATGAAATATCATCATATTATGATAATGTCTATACTTTGCTCTAGATTTATTTTGATACCCATCATGCTTTTGTTCAACATATAATACCCTGAAGAGTATTGAGAATACAATTTCATTACAGCTATGTAATCATCTAAGGTTATATTCTTTAGACTTAATTTATGTAATTGAAGTTCATTCTCAGTTTATTACTTTGGTCATTTTAATATGCATTCAGTATGGTTCAATTTGACAATATAAATCAAATAAAACAAGGTATTATCTCGTATTCTTGTGTTAAAACATCCATTAATACTTCCTCATATGTAAGAATTCCAACTCGTACTTTTAAGTAGTACACGACTACATGGTGATAAGAATTCTCAATATCTTTTTTTTTTTTTGAGAAATTCAATATCATATTTTTACGACACAATACTCAATCATTACTCTATCTGAGTTAGGGAATATAAAATACATTCTAAAAAAACAAAATACTCATTGCATGTGATTAGTTTTATTAAATACGAAGTATTTTTTTTGAGAACCTACGCAATTACAATAAGAAGAAAATGAATGTTCAAATAATGACGGATAAAAAGTGTGTGAATGAAACCATTACAATTTTTAGATTATACTTCATGCCTTCATTGGAGTGGACTTTATTTATTCTAAAAGAAAATGAATAATCAATGCAATGTATGAGGAGCTCAAAGATTTTTTATATTGGACTCAAGAAAATTGTTATAAACAAGATTCAATCAAAGATTTAACATTTTGAAGTATTTTCCTCGCATCATAATGTTTTGTATATTAAAAATTTAAAAATCTTGTAATAACTTATCATAAATACTTCTCGACTTGGTTGTACGCCACATTATCTGTATGAGAAAGTATGAGTTAAAATTTGTTAATCACAAGTATGACTCTCTATCAAACATAAGAGTGTCTTTATCAATTCTGTGATATTGGACACTCACACCGATTATATTAGCACTCTTATGTAGAGAAACATTGAATTTTGTGCTCTTGTGATAAAGGTCTAACAGAATAAATAGTGTCAATATCAATTTTTTTTTAAAGGAATAAGTCTCATATATAAATTTTTATCCATATATAGCATAAAAATAGTTGTATTTTTTTGTCTGATTTGACTGGATAATATATTATAATATGCAATTGTTATATTTTTTACTTTTATATAAAGGTGCATTAACAATGTTTAAAGAGAAAAACTCCAAAATATTTTGGTACAAATAGCACGATCTATCATTATTAAGCCATAGTCATATTCAGATCCACCGCTACTATATGACGAGAGATCAATTGAGACTTCAATTATTATTCAACTTTATAATTAATGACACACTATTGAGAAAACAATTCAATAGGTGAATGCTATAATATTTGACGTAGGTGTTAATCAATTTATTGCAATAACGCGTAATTGGTGTAACTATTAACGATAATTGAGACATTTGATTGCTAGCTTTATTATTACGCGAAACTAAACCTGAATGAATCAAAGGTGATTGAGTTGAGCAATACAAAGTAGTGGTTAATGGTGATATGGACAAGAGTGAGGTTTGGATTGGGCAAATTTGGATCCTTGAAAATTAGTGGATTGTGGTTTAACATTGTTTCTCCGTACTCCGCAAAACAAGGTCATTAAAGTGCCAAATTCAAAGGATTTCGCAATCGTATCAAGTGTAGTCCAACAATACTCCAGTACTCTCGTAGTAGCAGTAGTTTAGTTTTGGGGCATATCACTGTGGCATTGAAGAACGATGTATGGGAACAACTACAAGTGGTAGTAGAGGTATTTATACGACGGAGTGAGGGAAAGAGTGAGTGCTGAGCTGTTTTGAAATCGTTGAAATTGGGTTCCTACAAAAAGCGTCACTGTTTTGAAACAGAATAGCAAGAGTGTCATTTGAATGAATCTTTCATTTTACTTGACTTCGGGGGTTAAAGGTCACCAAGATCGTATTCCGAGCTTCCCTTGTTTCTTATTGCAAATTCCCTTTTGCCAATGAACATCATTTTGTTACTTAAAACATCATCAACGCATCTATTAACTCTCTATTTTTTTTTTAATTTGGGTTGCTTTACTGAATTTACCTTATGCTCGCTCACATTTGTGTTAGTCTTGTATATGTATAATGTATGGAAACAAAGGAGCACTCCGCGATATTTAATCTTGTAACTTATAAAGAGATTTCGAACATATACCTATTTGTGAATCGATTATGTTGTACTTAAAGTAGTAAAATACAGAACGTGGCACGACTACACAATAAAGAAACAAAAAAAAGTATAATACGGGGTAGGGCTACATTGATGGACGAGAACAAAAGTAGACGCACCGTATCCTCCATGTAGAACCATGAAATATCCCCACATACAACACACATTCAAAGAAGCCAAGTGCACCAAATGCAGCTTGTCTCCACCCACTTTTCTCTCCTCCTCATCTTCCCCTCTAGCAAGTAAACACACACCCTCCTCACTCTCTCTCAAACCCAACCACAATGTCACCCTCACTCTCATTCACTCTCCTTACTCTGCTTCTCTTCTTCATAGCTGCTCAAACAGTCCAAACACTGGACCTCAAACCCGACATGTACGCTACCGAAACCGCCGCCCCAACTCCTTACCACCAACAAGAAGTTCGAAGGGTCTCCAACCCGTCGACCTCAAGTAACATGGCCGTCCTCCCAACCCCCATCCACCGTCTACATCATCTGGTTACGCGGCAAGTGGGCCCGCAGCAGCAGTCCTCATCCGCCGACTTCCTCCACTCCATTTCTCCCTCTTCCTCTCCCTCCGGACGCACTCCTCCGATTCGCGCACCGCATTCGCCGGCCACTCGGTGTCCGACTGGTGGAAAACGGTGTCGCTGTACACCGACCAAACCGGTGCCAACGTCTCCCGCACACTCATCGTCGCCGGGGAATACTCCGACCACCGCTACTCCCGCGGGCCCCACCTCACCCGCCTCTCCGTCCAGGAAGTCATCGCCAACGGTGTCAAATCGGCGCCGTTTCCCGTCGACCAYAAGAACGGAATCTACCTCATCCTCACCTCAACTGACGTCACCGTGCAGGACTTCTGCCGGGCCGTCTGCGGGTTCCACTACTTCACCTTCCCCTCCCTCGTAGGATACACGCTCCCCTACGCCTGGATTGGGAACTCGGGCAAGCAGTGCCCGGAGGTCTGCGCCTACCCGTTCGCCCTGCCCGGATACATGGGAGGCGGCGGGCTGGCTGCCCTGAAGCCCCCAAACGACGACGTTGGGGTTGACGGGATGATCAGCGTGATCGGGCACGAGCTTGCCGAGCTTTCGACGAATCCGTTGATTAATGCGTGGTATGCAGGGGAGGATCCGACTGCTCCGACCGAGATTGGGGATCTATGCGAAGGGTTGTATGGAACGGGTGGCGGAGGCGGGTATACGGGTCAAGTAATGAGGGATAGGAATGGGAAGACGTTTAATATGTTTGGGAAAAATGGGAGGAGGTTCTTGGTTCAGTGGATTTGGAGCCCCGATTTGAAAGCTTGTGCGGGTCCAAATGCTTTGGACTAATATTACCATTCAATTTTTTATGATTAGGATTTATCATAGATTGTTGTAGTAATGTATAATACGGTAATTTTTTGGTTTGATTTTGATTTTGATTTTTACCATGTATATTAGTGTTATTTTATATATATATGGTAAACAAGTGAGTACTGCTTGTACTCTGTATTTCCTTTGCTATTGCGATTTGCGGTGGTGCGTGACTCTGTTTCGGTCGTGATTAATAGAGAATGWAATTGAAAATTCAGAGTAACTCTATACTTGTGTGATTGTGAATTTATGATTGACGAATTGAAGGAGGGTGATGCTCTAATGAATTGGCTATAAGGATATTGTAAATAGCAACTGTTTGTATTAGTTTGGTTTTTGTTGTTGTTGTTGAGGGAGTGTTTGTATTACTTTTGCTTGGATGTAAATAATGCATTGTTTAAATATTTTAAGACATTCATAGATTATGTTTTATTTGGTTAGAGAATGTTCTTAGCTTCTCTGTGTGAGAAGGAGGGAAGGACAATCACATGGCATTCTAGCAAATATATTTTGTGAAATTGACTCATTATATAATTCATTCATTTCCTAAGTCTTTATAAATTCTAAATAATAATCTAACATAACTGATGACAAAAGAATTTTCTATATTTTCTCACTGTCCCTGTAATTGTACTTTTAACTTCACTGAATTAAATACTTCACTAATTTCAAATAAAAGAGTTAATCATTCAAGAATATTCTTTCACTACAAACGGACTCACTCCTTGCATTCCGACAAATATTTGATTTTAAAACTTCCATTATTATTTTGTAGTAAAATAGATTGGCACTAAGAAGCCAAAATACGGCGAGTACACCTAAAGCTTAATCCATCAAGTTAACCCTCTAATACGCTCCCCTTACAATAAGCACAGCAACAAAGCTAATTCAATTTTCCAACCAAGCTGTTTTACTTCTAGAACATCTCTGCTAATGACCATTTACATCTCTTTTACATAAGAATTCCAATCTACTTAAGTACATGTAGAGAGGAACTTTAGCACGCCCAAACAACACTCTTCCTAACTCCATCATGTTATAAAATAGGCAGTCCAGAGCAGCAAGATTTACTTCATTGAGAGTGGAAACCCCAACTGGTATCCGCTAGTCATTAATCAAGTTTCCATGTCACGGATTTACATTGACAACCCACACAAGGCAAGCACAATCGCTCCGATGTGGACCATAAACAGGACCTCATAAGAAAAGTATGATGAGTTCAACTTGAAAGCCACAATAACACCAGGAATATCATGCTTAATGAAATTCAAATCAACTTGATTGCAATCTCTCCTTAACGGACAACCACTTAGATAAACTTATACTTTGGAATAAAACCCTGTTTCATATACTATGGAAGCCATAATCTAAACCTTCATATATTCCCAAATTATAGTTTTACTCGATTAAACTTGAAAAGTAATGATTTTATCAAATGACTATTTTGTGAACATTTATCACAAATTACTATTCTTAGAGAGATTTACCCGATTAGCTATAACCTATAACTTAGCAAAAAAATATTTAATAATTTATTCATTACTAAATGAATTCTTTGTCAATATTTATATTATCATGTTTTACTCTTTTTATGTATAAATTATAGATTTTTAATAATTTTATTTTTTTGCAATGAGTCCTTGTCCAATAATTATTATAGTTATACATTAATGTATATACAATTATTTATCTAAGTATTCTCTGGTATCAAATTGGTCCAAATAATTTCAATAGAGGGGCGCCATACGGCCAAACGTATGCGTGAAGAAGCAGAGCACTCTGCAAATTAATTGAGAGCACAGGCAACGTATAGAGCCTGGTAGCAAAGATGATGATGATGATTTATACCGAGGAATATTAGAAATGAACCCTGCTTTGTCAGAGAAATTAGATCTACTGTTGGTCTTTAATATCACTTTCTGTCCTTTTCTTCTTCGATTCAGGATTTCAGCACTCCTCAGACACTCACCACCTACAATTACGCGGAGGACTAATACAAAAGTCAAAATCACAACTCAATATTTCAACGCTAAGGTGGAAAAACAACTGTCGTACACCAAATTCATATTTATTATTTTATTATTATCTTTTATTAATTAATTTTTAATAAATTTATTAATTTTATTATTTATATATTTTTTATTATTATTATTATATTATTATTAATTATATTATTATATTATTATTATTATTATTATTATTATTTAATATTATTATTATTATTATTTTATTATATTATTATTATTATTATTTATTATTATAATTATTAATATTATTATTTATTATTATTTATTATTATTTTATTATTATTAATATTATAATTATTATATTATTTATATTATTTTATTATTATTTTTAATATATTATTATTATTATAAATATTGTCACTCAGCTTTCGTAACTAAATGAAGTGTTAATAAGACCAACTCCAATCTGTAATAAAACGAACGCTCGACGTAAGCTTGGATGACTCGATGCACATGCCATTTGTGCACTGCGGAATCATACATTTGTAACGATGACAATTAATAATATAAAAATTCTGCCATAGTGATTATGTGAACTAATGATTTGTAAATTGTCTATAACTCAAGTTCAATTCCATCATTTTCTCATAATTCAGGCACATACTCTTGCCACAATGACTTTTTAATAAACACGAAACACGATCTTGTACTTTTTTGTTGGGTAACCTTCTATTGATTATGACACTCCATCTCTTTCAAATTTACAAAATTCTCGTTCAACATAATTGATTTTATTCCCAAACGATAAACTAACGTAGATTACTTAAGCAGTCATATTTAAAAAGTATTGGAAGATGTAGGTTGTATATACGAAAGGATATCTTTTTTTAATAAAAATGCATAAATCCCAAATCAAGTTTTTAAATGTGACAAACGATAAATTTCCTCATTACTCAATTTTGATTGAAGAAAACACACACTTCTTTTATACAGAATACTTCTAACATTATTTTAATTTTCTATAGACATTTCATATTTACTCCTAAAAAATTAATCAAGTTTATTTTATAAGTCAATTAATAATCTCTCGAATTTGCTTAGCCTTGAGATCAACCGTTGTACTACGAGTGCGAAGAAAGTTTTAACTTAGTATATTACATCGAATCAGTACTTCATATTTACAATACATTTGAATTTTAGGTAGTTCTCACCTTGTTGAATTATGGATATATACTTTTATTATACTATAAAACTTTTAATTTCCCTCATTGTAGTTATTAGTTATTCTACCATAAATAATTAATTACTCCCTATGTTTCTTCTAATAAGTACCCTTTATGTTGTATGCATTGTGATTGTGTACTTTATCAATCACTTAAAAATTATATATAGAAATTCAATAGACATATTATATTTGCATTAAGGTATGTCACTTTAAATTCCCATTTTTCCTTATAGTATTATTATAGGAAAAGGCTTTGGAGAGTTTTCGAAAGTTTCCAAATTTCGGTTTCAGAATTGAAACTCTAAGTTATAGAAGTTTCATGGCATATATCCATACATAATACCCAACATTTCCAAATCTTACCCATTTTTGTTGAGAAAAAATAAAAATTTCTTGGAATCTCTAGCATTGTATACACTACTTTAAAATTTGCCATGGAATTTATCCGCACTCCTTTATGACTGAATACTATTAACTTCGTACATGTGAAGGAAGGAGTGCGTGATAACAACTTTTAGAGTTGTATATAAACACGTCTTGATCATTCTACTTTTAGGAAGTTGTAATACATATAGTTTATAGGTTTCCTAACTTCTTTTCCTTGCTGAATAATACTCTAACACATAACATGGTTAATTTCTTTTGTATATAAAAGTACATGACGCCGATATGATATTACTCCTTATTTAGGTAGCAATTACTCGGAGAGAATAGATAAATACGCCAACATAATGTATGAGGTTACAACTAGAGCCGATCTCACGTATATACTAGCAGTAGGAAGGAAACACTAAAACTCCCTTAATTTATTTAGTTTTTTTTTTTTAAAAAAGTTGTACACCGAAAGCTCGTTTTAAGAATTGATATTGGACCATTGCTTCTAGTGTGTTAAAGACCTTTCATCATAAGGACAATATCCAAATCTAATTATGTTCTCTTACATAAAAAACGTGTTACATTATTAACCGACTGAAATGCAATATCACGAGAGATGAATGAAAGACACTCTTATGGTGTTATGTCACACTTTAATGTAAAAAATTTTGATACTTTTCACATAGATTAAAGAGTCCATAATCAACAATCAGGATATAATTGACGAAATTTGTATCTCTTCCTTCAATATCACTTCCAAATCTTTCACTGACAGATATCGAGAATATCTTGTAGTAAATTATATATGCTAGTTAGGCATTGTTGCATGTTTAATTCATTTGAGGCAAAGTACTTGATTACATATGATGTATACTTGTATAGCATCATTCTGATACAACAATCAAACACATAGGTCACATTAGTTGGGTTAGTTAAAAAAATTCTTTATTTTAGTAAAAATGACCTTACTTAGCAGTCCCAATTCTTTAGTCAAGCAAATTAGATTGAATTCATACAAAAAAGGAGACCTGAAATAGCATTTTTTAATAAAAATCACTCTGTACCAAACGAAAGAAGAAACACAACACAAATGTACAATCACATAAATTATGGTATTGTGAATTTGATGATTAAATTTGCGATAGCTGTTTATTCATCATTTATGGAAATGACTTAACTAATTAACTCTCTATGTCTTACAAGTAAATGATGGCATACACACAAATGACGGAGAGAACTGAAGATGGTGTACCAGACAAAATGATGTCCTATTGAATGTCATGGTACGTGGCCTAATATTCTATTCAAATCATAAACAAAACTCGTTATCTAAAGGAACCTCAGTTTGTAGACTTGATTTTTTTTTTTTTGCTCATCTTTCTATGAAAAGGTCAAGGAAATTTTATGTATAGACAGCTCAACGTCGCACCGTACAATTGGATATAATCCATAACTTGATATTCAATAACTTGTCATTAGTTAGACTGATCAAACATAGTCCCGACTCGGTCGACTCTACATCCGCACGTATCGCCAACTGCATCGAGTATGGGCATTTTTCGCGTAGCAAATGGTTCTGGCCAAACTTGGCCACATTTTTGTATTTATGAACAGTCTTGGACGTGGCAAAATAGTCTATTTAGTTAAAACAATCTTGGTTTCGCACGAACCGCATAATTTTTGCAAGTATCTGGACAAGCTGTTCTGGTCTGACTTAGCCGACATTAGGCTGTCACTAGAGGACGAGAGTATAAGTTTCTCGGGTCTGCCATGTTGATCGGGTCTAAATTATACCAGAAGACTTTTATTTTTAGCTTGTTTAATTATGCATATGACCCAATACCATCATAAATTTCACTCTAGTAAGTTGATTACTAAACTGTATTATCGATCTGATAAAATCAGTGGCTCTGACGTTATATATTGTATGATTTAGAGGATGCAGTGCAAACGTAAGAGTAGTTGACCAAATATAAATTATTATGTCCTACATCATTTGGATAATATATAGGGAGGTTGAAAAGTGGTTTAGTATCTTTGTTTTTACCCAAAGTTTTGGAGGAATGCCAAGTCCAAATAAACAGAATTCGCACCACATTCTACGTAAAAACAAGTCCATACAATGAGTAGACTCTTCAATTCGTTTTCATCGAGATAAAAAGTGTTTTACTTCTTGTGTCTACAAACATTAAGTAAACCTATAAAGTAACGTTATTGTTTCATCTAGAAGGCTTAACATATCCAATATATTCAACTATCCATACTAACATAATTTTGAAGGCCATACCCTAATTAATAGCTCATTGGTAAATAGAAGGACTTAAATGGTGATGGGTTGGGGTGATTTACTCTTATTCTAATCAATATTTAGATTCTGATATAACAGTGAGTCGTCGACCAATGAGCTTGTACGTGTGCTTTAGTATTAATTTATAATAATCAATAAAAATATCGCCGTCTAGTGGTAATGATATTATAGACAGGATGATAATTAATATTTATCTTATTTGATGATATTTTAATATCTAACTATATTTATGCATACAAGTTCAAATCCACCCACCAGTGACCAATTGATTTGAAAATGCCATGATAAGTTAGTAAGTGCAGCCTCAATGCATCACATTGTCCATCAATTCAACAGGTTGATTTTAAGTCAAATTGCAAAACATGGCTTTCTTCTGAATATCATCACCAATTCTGTTACATGTTGAAAAGTATGAAACTTGTCATGCATGTTAGAATGTCCAATTTTGCTGAAATGCGATCTAAGATTTAGAGGTCCTGACCAATTGTATGGCATTTTCTTACGTTTAAAATTGCTCCGGTTAAGGTATAAAATCATGCTAAAAAATTATCGACGCAATACTCAGCACATTCTTATATATGGTAATTTAATAAAAATGAAATTTTAAAAATAAATCTAAAAGAAGAATTCTGGAAAATATATGATCAAGGGGTATAGCCATAGATAAAGGACTTGTTCTTGTTCGCACAATTTTATGATATTTCGGTTCAATTCAATCAATTTTAGCCGACATAAATTCAATTCAGCTAATTTCAATCGATTTCAGCCCACCTCAATTCAATTTAGGCTGGTAAATTAATACTATATTCCATGAAATTCCTGCCAGTCACTATTCATACGCTTCCCAATGCATGTTTTATTTCGTTTATATCTTTCGTTACATTAAGAGTTATTTACAAGATTCTCTTCACTTGTGAATAGTTAAAAAAACGCCAATGGCATGAACTTCAAGGAACGGAGGGAGTACGAAGTAACTTTGTGATTGAGAAAGACAATAAATCATCCAATCATCTAATGTGTTATATTAGAATGACGGGTAACTCAAGTGATTAAGGCTTCCCTTTCGATCTTAGGAGATCTAGAGATCAATTCACATTCATGCCTTTGTTGCTCTCTTAACACCAATAAAAATAAAAAATAAAAAATAAAAATAAAAAAATCTAATGTGTTATATGAGCATGTAACTGTGATCTTGCAATTGGGATTAAACTTTATCCAACTCGACATGACATGCAATCAATTAAATTAATTCCAAGCTAACATTTCAACTTGTCTTGCAAGTTGCAATTGATTCAACCTAAACCAACCCAATACATTTTTATCAACCCACTACTAATGGTGAGATACAACATGCCTSTATAATCAATTAAAAGAACTTGTTTATTATCCTAATTAGCAYTATTTAACTGAAAAATTGTACTTGACCCAAAAAAGATCATACCAAATTTGATCCGAACGACTCATCATAATACGCTTAGCTTCCATTGAAAAGAACTAACAACTACCGAGTAGTAAATTCACTATTGAACATAAGCTAGATCATGAAACTCAAATAATCAAAGAACGAGAAAAGCATGGCATAAAACATAACTTAAATCAGAATCCGAAAAAAAAAAGCAAGTGTTTTACTTTCCATCCAATTTAAGCGAAAAAAGATGGCATAGCACATACGCTAATATCACAAATGAAAATTCCAATGCAGCCAAGTTTTCAAGTCTAATTGTTCTAATAAAGTTCTGATTCAAAACCCAAAAAAGAAAAAAGATTAGATCAGTTCATTCGAGAACAGATCGTTCATTCATTCCAATTCTTCAGAAAGCTTTGCTTGATATTTCCATCTTTGAACAGCAATCCTGCAGAACAACAGACAGCAGAAGCGAAATCATGCAAAAGGCGCAGTTAACTGAGCATTAAAGATTGTAGCATCGAAGACATAGCAGAAGCTAACCATAGTAACTCTCTTCTTTTAAAGCTTCAACTTGAATCCCTTAGATAAAAAACCACCATCGACATTCTTCCTGAAAAAATAAACCAACATAATC
>SNQN01003879.1:17181-44702 GCA_008642245.1 Bassia scoparia | reverse complement strand
ATGAATAGATTTAACAATGTAAATAAGCAAATTAATCAAAATAATTTTGTGTTAAATTAAAAGAATTTTGATTAATATGTTTTTTTACATTGTTAAATCTTTCCTTAAATGCGTAAAATTTCTTTTATTACAATTAATTTAATACGGAGAACTAGTAGAGCTGTTTATGGGCGGGACGGCCTACCAAGCTCGCTCGACCCGGTTCGTTAAAAAAGCGGGCTTGGACATCCATTTTCAAAAATTTGGGCGGGCTAAGCCCGGTCCATTATTATAAAAGGGCGGGCATGGACAAGTAAATTTTATCTGGTCTGGCTCGGCCCGTTTATTTTAAAATTTTATATAATTATTTTTGTAAAGTGAAAACTAATAAAACTACCTAAGCCCATTATTTATAGCTTATTAATTACTAATTAGTATGAAAGATAACTAGAGGTATAAATTTATAAACTTGAAAAAGTATGAGTAACTATTACTTTTTAACTTGGTTAAGTATAAACTCTACGAGTATATATATAGGGAACTAATTATACCAATGTATGATGGAGTACAAATGTACAATATAATCATTATAATGTAAAGGCTTGCTATTGTTATAGCTTAGTAAGTTATTTTGTGTTATTTTTATCAAATGATTGTAACGGGTAATGGCAAAAATATTTAATATATTTTATTAGATAAATTAGTAAAATTTACCAATTATGTTTTTATAACGAAAATTAGGTCCGTTAACCCGCGGAATAGCCCGACTCGTAATTTAGGGCAAGTAAGGGTTAGAAGTCAAGCTTGTAATAACGAGCTTAGACATGCATTCCTAGTCCCATGGGACAAATTTTTAAGTCTTGGCCCAACTCGAGTTCGACCCCAAGTCCGCTTTTGATCACCTCTAGGAAGAAGTATAAAAAAAATACTCCTATATACTTCCTCCGTTTCTTAAATAATGCATCGATTTTTTTTGGGGAAATTTCATAATAAATGCATCACTTCTCTTTCCTTCCTTTTTTGGAGTGAGGACCACAATTAAAATATTAATTTTTCTCTCTTTTATGTGGGGACCACAAATAAAATACGGAGTAGTGTTTTTTCCACACTTACTTTTTTTCCTATTTTTTGGCTCCCACCCTCACACCTCACCAGTCACCACCCTACCAAATTTTGCCTCAAAAACCGTGTTTCTCAAAGTGATGCATTATTTGAGAAACGGAGAAAGTATTGAAAAATTACGTATTTAGACGAATCAAACAAAATGTTACATAAATATGTGATTTCTTTATGTGTATAAAGATATTTCATTTATAATTTTTTTCTCACGTTGTATCCTTAAAAACAAAGGAAAGATTAAAATGAAACAGATTGAGTACTATTTAACTCGGGTTAATTAAAACATAAATGGTGGGGATTAAGGGAGTGGCGAAAATTGAAAATGGTCAATAGATTGGTGGGATATTGGAGTAGTTTTTTGGATGCTGTCCCAAGTTTGTAAATATATCTCTCTCTCTCTCCTTATTAATTACTCAATTCACTTTCGAGTTTCAACTACTCTTTTTTAAATTCCTAATAAGGCATCCCATATCCAAAAATGTTGCTTTTAATGGCTTAACGTCAAATTGGATGGTGGTATCACTGGTAATGTACTATAGATACATTATGATTACTAATACCCATGTCACTGTTTATAATTGTTTGCTTGTCATGTACTGGTCTAAAACATTGTGTAAACCAAATTGGTAGTTACTTTCATAGTTAGTTATCGTGGTGATATGTGTAGTCTAATTTGAATAAGGGCGAATCGGCGAGTCAAATTTTTAAATCCATCAAATTTAACGTTTAAAAATAACGCCTCAAATTCATGTTTTAACTTTAACCACGTAAGGCCACGTTGAAAATGCCTTAATTGATCACTTGAATATAAAAAAAAAGTGATAATTACCATAATCTCATTCAGATTAACTTGACTGACCTGAAGGTAACGAACATGAACACATTTGAAATAAGCAGATTTGTGTCAAACTGTAAGTGTGACATATTATTTCCACAATAATAGTTATTAGGATCTTGAAATTAAATGTGCTCTTCTTTTTCATTAAACCAAGCTTATTAGCAAAAAAACTTGTTAATGACTGATTTGGGAAATTTAGAATTATCTAACACCAAGCTTTTTTTTCTTGTTTTTTGAAAGGATTTTTATATAACACAAATGAAAATAAAATATTTTTAAAATTAAAAAAAAATAACCAAATGAGAGGAGTCACATACAACAAATAATTGGTGGAACACAAAAAAAAACCAACAGTATGATTAATTATTTGATGAAACAATAAATCTGACTATAAATCATTGATGTTGCTATCAAGTAGTAGTAGTGGCATGATCTATCATGTTAAGAGAATAATCAGATTTATACAAACATATCAGCTGCATTTTTTTCTCACATCTAGTTTAGCAAATCAAATACAAGCAATGATTTCTGATACTACACCCTTATATTAATATATTTGTACTAAATATAATCAAGCCTAACTAATTAATTAAACTCTAAAACTCACACATTAGCTTCAAATATTCTCCTCAATTACCTCCTCGTATCTATGATACAGCAGGCGTACCAAAAATCACGCCGAATCGGAGATTATTTTTATTTTTATTTTTTAAAAAAAACATACAACCGAGTGTATAATAGAGACGCTGCTACCTCATATCGTGGAGACTGAGGCAGCAGCGGCAGAATATTTATCGAGTGAACACAGTAAGTAGACAACCGTGTCAATGCAAGTTAAATCACGCACGACTGTTGTCAGATTCACACTCTCCTTCACACGCAACGATGTCATCTTCAACAAGCAAGGAGAAATCGAATTGAACCCACTTCTTTGCTATTAATTATTACTTGGATAACAACTCAGCTTACTATTATTGTTGTTGTTGTTTGCTGGCTGCTCTCATGGTTGTTGTTGCAGTTAAGCGGTGATGACGTTGTAAATCTGGTAGCTTGGCATAATTAATGAAGGCGAAATAAGAGAAGTGATGAGAAGAAAGATGAAGAAAAGAAGTAAGAAGGAAGTAGATTTGTGAGACACCGACACTAGAAAACATAGTGGTGTATGTATGGTAGTAGGCTAAGTAATGGAATAATGGAAGGGTAAATAGATGGAAATATCCCTACATAAATAGATGTGGAATTGACAACATTATTTTATGTTGGGAGCTTTGGGGGCTTTATATAAAGGGCTCACTACTGGACCTTGTTGATTTTTTTTAATAAAAAGTACTGTTGTCCAGTTACCATAGTGAATACGAGTAGGACTTGTACATACTTTTTTTTAATTGCGTTTTTCGTTTAGTTTCTTTTTGTTACAAATTACTTGTATTTCGTTTTATTGATTTTTTAAGAAAGGAATTTGTCCAGAATAGTTGAATTATGGAGCTATTATTGGTTGATTACCCGATTGTTTAGGGGTGTATAGGGAGTTACTTAAGTGGACGGTGAATGGTGTTTTATTCAATACACTATATTTGTTAGAAATTAATATAAAAAAAACAAGAGCTAATCCTGAAATCTTTATGTTTGACAAAGTATTAGGTACATCGGATGCACCAATAAATTATACTGTGCTCAAATTATAAGTGGTTTATTTTCGTTAATATGGTAATTTTTTTTTTATCAATATAGTGACACCTTATTTTTTATCCCAATAATATTGATGTAAAAGTGAAATGAGTCATTATATTGAAAAGTGCACTATATGGAAAAATAAAAGATCACTATAATGTATGATCACAATAATTTAATTGTACATCCGATGGCATACATACCTTACTGTTATGTATTTTGGATCACATTTCTAATGGCCAACTTTTTCTATGATAATAAGTTGGTAGATGCTGCCTTATTGCAAACTTGTGGACCTAAAAAAGAGTAACATCAGAAAAGCCAAAGAAGACATTATTATTAGCAATTAAGAAAGAAAGTCTTTAACAAAAATCAAAAGATTGATGATGCTTCTTGTTAATTAGTTTAATGAAAAAAAATTAGAAAAGAAAGGGGCTTTAACAAAAGATGCACCACTCTTCATCTCCACTACAAAGCTTCATTCTCCTCACTAGTTAAGAAATTATTCTATAATTGTACATTGACTATGCAGCATTATTGTATAATTAAGATTATTATACTATACATTGTTAACAAACGAAGTTAGTTTTTGTATAAGTAATACAACAACCTTAAGCTAAACAAACAAGATCCGGCACGCAAAAAAAGCAGGTTAATGAGAGTGAATGTTGTCTGTTCACCTTATCTGAACTTTCTAGCTTCGAACGTAACATACCCTTAAACGATGCATATTTAGGTCATTAATTATGAATTTCAAACCGTGCGAGCTGAGGATTATAATATGATTAGCAAAGACATAAATAGGCAATTAGACATCTATCGAATTGGTACTTGATCTGTATTGAGGTTTGAGGATAACGAGGAATAGGTTAAAGGATTGCGATAACGTAGAACATAAGGAGAAATATTTAATAATGCAGATGAGGGACAGAAACAACGAGTGGAAGCAGAGGTAAGAGGCAGTACCGTACGAATATAGATTGGCATTTATGTGACGGTGTTTGGTTTTTATTACCAGTGATAATAATTAAGATTCTTACATACAATATCATCAAAATTGAATTGAATTSAAGATATTGAATGTATGTGTTTGCTGTAACATATATACAATATACACCATTCTTCTGAGTTAATTCTGCCAAACAAATAAAGCTTAGTGTATGTATGTATGCAAATGTATGTTCTTCTCACTCCTCAGTCCTCCCCACCTCTCGGCACATGTCCATCCTTGCTACTCACTAATGTCACGAGTACGTTCTTATCATTTCATTAAATTACTCACATCACATTATCACTCATCATCACACACCACCTTAGTTTATTTCTGCCTTCCTAACTTATATTGGACAAGTTAATGCTTGTCMTTGGGTAATTTGGGTTTGTAGGATGGAAATTGAACTTATATATGGATCCGATTCGAGTTGTATTGGGGTCGTGTTTGAGTTTCTCTCATAACTATAGAGATCATATTAAATTGTTAACGCTATGGAGTTAATCATAACGAATTTTTAATAATACAAATATACAATATACTCCGTATTCTCATTAACGTGTCAGGAACATCATAATATCATACTCCAAAAATTAGTTTATAGTCTATTAGCATCAATCTAGAACAATTCCTTTTTAAAATGAAAATAAAAGAGAATAACATACACCTACAAAAGGTACGATGTATCTTTATACAGTAATTCATAAACATACAAATAATGTGGAGTCTAATGTATTTTTTCAAATAATATGGAGTCTAATAAGTCAATTACAAAGAAAATTAGGGTGAGTAAATGTATTTTTTTCAAGCATATGCCCCTCCATTTCCAATTCTTTGGCCCACCAAATGTTGAACAAAAATTGTGGAAGTCTAAGACTATTTGAATGGTGGTTGCGCCTAGGYCAGGCGTGGCAGCCTTGATTAGGGCGCCCAGCCAAGGCGTCACTGTTTCAAAGTTCATAAAAAAAATGAGGGTTGGGCGCCTTGACTGTGGGAGCCATGGTTGGCTCGCCCAGCCAAGGCGCCCAACCCTCAATTTTTTATTTTTTTTTTGTCGTTCTAAAGTAAAAAAAAAAAAAAAGTTTAAGGGTGGTGTTTGTTGATGGTAGGGTGGTATTTCCGGTGGTAGGATGTCTTGGGTGGTGGTTGCCGGTTGGTGCCGGTGTTGGAAGGGTTGTGTTGGGTGGTTAGGGAGGGGAGGATTAAAGGGCGTATTCGGAAGTTCACATGAAATGTGGACTTCGATTCCAGTAAAAGCGGACTTCGAATAGCAATCCAGAATTAGCTATTGTACATTGTCGACTGGATTATTGTCCAAAATTATTTAAGTTCTCCTATTACTAAATTATTGTACTTCGTATTTGCAATAAAAGATTTTTTTTTATCTTACGAATAATAACATGTTGTTTTAACTACATTTTCCGTATCAAATTAAACGCGACAAATTAAATTTCACGCATTTCAAGGTTGAGATTTAACGATGTAAATGARCAAATTAATCAAAATAATTTTAACACAATAAARTTATAATCTCATTCTTCATTGTGTGAAATCTATTTTAAATAATTTACTTGTTCACATTRTTAAATCTCAATCTCRAATTGTGTGAAATTTGGTATGGAAGAAGTATTTACCTATAAAGACAAAATATACCTGTCATTTAAGTTAATTTGTTCAMGCAAATGAGTTACTAGCGCAGTACGAGAAGATTTAAATATGTAACCATCGTACAAATATGTATTGTGTTTTACGCGTAAGTATCTTGGATATATATACTTGTAAAGTTGTGATTTAGTAGGGTCTACAAACTCAGCAACGATAACTCGTGATAGGTTATGGACGAGGACCTTTTGGTGGGACGAAGATAAAACTGACAAACAAATTGTGCCGTTTGACTGTCTTCATTTTTGAATTTAATTGAAAACAACTGCGCACTGTAAAAGATTTAAACACCGAGTACGTTGCCAGAAATCTGGAATCGTTGGCCTTTGCCTGCTTCCCAACCGTACCTATGTTGTCATTAACACACGTTTTCTAGCCTTAAACTATGCCATTATTCAAGCATATAGAGGTCATCATGGTCCGGGTTGTGTTTGGGTCRGACTTGGCATAGAATATAAGGACCTTGATTCGGGTTGTGCTTACGTTCGGGTCTAAAAACTTTGTCCAAAACCCAATATAATTCGGCAAATTATTCTATATAATCTCCCTATTTGAGTTAGGATCCTCTCCATTTTTTAGGGAAAATGGAGAGTCCATTTCCTTAATCAATGGTTTAAGGGGAAAAATAGAGGGATTTTGAAATTTTTATATTTATGATAAATGCATTTTCCATCTTTGATTTAAGTAAATGGACTCTCCATTTCCTCTAAGAAATGGAGAGGATCCTAATTCCCCCTATTTAGCAATATACAACCCCCACTAATCTTTCACACAATGTTTTAGTTTTGTTTTTTTAAATTATATTATCTTTATTTATTTTTTTTTTAAAAAAAAATTCTTGATTTTTGCTGCCCATTATATCATCGTGTGAGAGAGGGTTGTATATAGACATATAGTAATATGGGAGAGAGTTGTACAATATAGGCGTTGGGATAATAGTGCGGGCTTGCGGACTTTTTCGGGTCRGACCCAAAAAAATAACAAAATTGCATTTTTTAAAGTCCCAAAGCCCACCCAAAAAAGATGAAATGGGGTCGGGTTTGAATTCGAGACTAAAAATCATGCCCGAAGCACTACAAAACAATTTGGGCCGACCCAAGCTATAAAAGATCAGGTTTAAAGCATATATAACAATTACTAGTTACTACTAGAGGTTATCAACATTAGTCCGGTTCGCCAAAAAAAAATGAGGGCTAGACAACTAAAAATATCTTTTTTTTAGTTCAAAAGCCCGCGTCGGCCCGCAAAGCCCGCTCTTTTTGAGCGGGTTTGGCCAAGACTTTTCATATAWAAATCCGGTCCGACCCGCCCATTTGATCACCTCTAACTATTACCATATACCAGCAAGAAACTATATCAGTAGGTGACTATGTACTGATTATTTTATATTTGCTTAGAGATTCACGTAAATGGGGATGATCGGGAATCAAACTTACAATATCTTGTAATCGAGAGAAGGATTTTAAACAATTAATCGAGCTACCCCCTCACTCAGTAGATTAGTGCTTATCATTTATCTATTAATAAATACTTTTTTATCTTTCTTAAAATGTTCCGTTTTGGAGGAAGGAAAAAACACACTCATACTAATTTTGTTGAAGTGTAACATCTAAAAAACGAATAAAATTAGGAAAAAAAACAGCACTCATTCCCACTCAAACATTGGATTATAATCTCCTAAGATGTTCATTAGCTTTTAATTTAAATTTCAAACAAGTGCTCACTTTGTTACATATTCTTTGATAGCATTCTATATTATTAGCCTAAACAGCTGAACCAACAGAGTTTGATTATAAAATTCAACTTTCATTGGATCTTTCAAATGACTATAGAAAGTCCCTGATTTGTACCCCTTAATTACTGTATTAATTTGGACTTATGCTGAAAACTATACTACACTCCAAAATTGGATCCTAAAAAAAATTGATTCCTTAAACAATTACTTATTAAACATTTTATAATTCTTGTTTGAGCAAAATGCAAAGTATCTAATAGTACTTGGAATTGATTAGTGATGCTTAAAAAATGAATCTGAGCCACGTGCGAATCAGATTGTTTATGTTGTTGTTCACGTGTAGTGTTTTGTTGATAATTGCATTATATTATATTCTAATCTTGTTTTTCGTAATAAGCAATCAGAGCTCACGAGCTAATCACTCAAATAAAGCTTCATCCTTTCTTACAAAGTGTTTTCTATCCAAAATTGATGATATTGGATTGAGATCCGAATAAAGCACCACACAACACAAAGAAAAGCGGGAGGACTAGGAGTCATGTACCGGCTTTTACCCCATAGTCCCATACTAACACGAAGCAAATGAGATTAAATAGGCGGGCCCGGTCGAACTTGTATATAAAATGTCTTGCCAAAAATTGTCCTAAATGAACGGATTTTGCGAGTCAAAGCATGCTTTTGCGGGCTGATTCGGATTTTTGAACTAAAAATGAATATTTTTTGTTGTCCAAAATTCAAGCCCTATTTTTTTAAAAAACGGGATAGATCGGGTCAGGCTTATGATGATCACCTTTAACACGAAACAATAAAATTGTATGTAGAAGTTAGGATGCGACACGATATGAATCGTTTCATCTGACTTATACTCCGTATGTGTGAAAGGTTGACACAATACACAAAATGACGTAAATAGTAAATACCCAACTTTACCACTTGATAAGAAAAATATTTATGAGGCTTTAACGTTGAAAAGACCTCTGAGCTAACAACTATTCTCATTGAAGTTCATAGTTCAATGCTCAAAGGATGAAATAAGGCCCCATAATTTTTCCGGACAATGATTAAGTAGTGGAAGTTTGGTTTAGTTGAGTTTAATTTAATTTATTGCATTGGAGATATGTTCAAGTACATTTTGTTCAATTTTTCGTATGTAGTACAGTTTTATATATGACACTTCAATTTAGTTTATCTCAATTCTGTCAGAACTCATAATACATTACACAAAAATCGTGTAGCTTGAAGGTATTACGAGAGGAAGAGAATACATTAAACAAAAAACGTGTAGCTTGAAGGTATTACGAGAGGAGAAGGAGAAGGAGGAGGAGAATGAAGAAGGGAGAAGTGTTTGAGGTTAGTCTCTATTACAGTACAATGCTCCTGATCACTGCTCATCCCTCTCCTCTTCATTTGATTTTGTTATTATGATGCTGAGTTGGCATATTCTGTTATGCTTCATAACATAATTATATTCCCTTAGTTGTATAATGCACAAGCTATATATAATGCTTGTTGCTGCATATTGTAATTATTGAGTTTGGATTAATGATAAGGCATTTCCTCTCAAATCAATTCTCTCTCTAATTTTCTTGTTCTTCTTCTCAAGCATTATCATGCTCGACTTATCATGGTATCAGAGCTAATCTTTCTCTGATTACTTCCATTTTTCGTTTTTTGTTCTTGCTTCAAGCTTTCTTTAATGGCGGCTGAAAATTCTGCAACTCCTCTCAATCCTCCTCAACCTAATTCTCAAAATGTTGTGCTCAATTTTGATGATCCTTATTTTTTGTCTTCCGCTGATACTACTCAACATTCGATTGTTGCACTTGTTTTCTCTGGTTCGAATTATGTTAACTGGAGCAGAGCAGTGAAGATGGCTTTGTATGCTCGAAATAAGGAAGGATTTATCGACGGTTCGTTGATCAAACCTGTTGCAACATCTCCAGATTTGAAGAAGTGGATTCGTAATGATTACATTGTGAGAACGTGGATCATCAATTCTATGGATAAATCTCTTGCAGAAACTTTTATGTTCGTTGATTCTGCTCAACAACTTTGGTGTGAGCTAAAAGAAAGGTATGGCCAGAGTAATGTTCCTCAATTGTTTGATCTTCATCGTTCTTTGTTTCTTTCTGAGCAAAATGATCTCTCTGTTACTGAGTATTATGCTAAGAAGAAACGAGTTCGGGATGAGATTTATGCATTGGAAGGTTTTCCAAGTTGTTCATGTGGAGCTTTGGATGATCGTTCGTGTGGTATTCTTCATAAGGTTGTTGAAGCTGATAATAGGATGAAATTAATTCAGTTTCTCTCTGGTATTAATCCGGCTTATGATCAAGTTAAAATGAACATTCTTAGTTCAGATACTCTTCCTAATATCAATAAAGCATATCACATCTTACAGCAAGTTGAGAGGCAGCAAAAGAATTCTTCACATTCTTCTTCTGAAGCTAGTGCACTTGCTGCTTATAATTCTTCCAATTCTGGTGGTTATAAGAAGGATTATAAGAAACCTAGGGTTGATAAGTTCTGTGAGCATTGCAAAGCCAAGAATCATTCGATTGATCAATGTTTTAAGCTAGTAGGCTATCCAGATTGGTATGGTAATAAGAAGTCCAAGCCTAATTCTAAAGTGAATGCCACTGCTGTTAATGTGACTGCTTCTTCTTCTTCTGCTGCGCCTGGAATTCTTGGAGTTGCTCCTGCTACTTCTTCTGCTAAGTCTTCTGTTGATCCTCAAATGGTGAATGTTGTATGTAAAGAAGTTATGAAGTGCATCAATCAGAATGCTTCAGTATCTGATCCTCTTACTTCTTCTTATGCCAATGTGAATTTTGCAGGTATAATTCTTGCTTCTCATGTTGATTCTCATGTTTCTCCTTTCACTTCATTGTCTTGGATAATTGATTCTGGAGCATCTGAGCATATGTGTTGTGATTCTTCCTTGTTTTCTCATTTGACTCCTTTGAAATCTCCTATGATTGTTGGTTTGCCTGATAATTCCAAGAAATATGTTACACATTCTGGTTTGTTTTCTCTTAATCCACATATTCTTTTGAATAATGTTCTTTTTGTTCCTTCTTTTAAGCACAATCTGCTTTCTGTTGGTAGATTGCTTGATGATAATCATCTCTTGGTTCAGTTCTCTAATGAGAAATGCATATTTCAGGACCTTACAACTAAGGAGCCTAAAGGCATTGCAATTAGAGAATGTGGACTTTATCATTTTTCTTCTGCTTTGAGTAAATGTAATTTTTCTGCTCCTTCTTGTACTTCTAATAAGGTTGATGTTGTCTCAGCCAATTCTGTTTGTAAATCTCCTAGTTTTGATGTTCTGCATGCCAGATGAGGCCATGCTTCTTTGTCTACTATGAAACATTTTCCTAATGTAATCATGAATAATGAGAATGATTTTCATTGTGAATCTTGTATTCTTGGGAAACATCATAAGTTCCCTTTTCCAGTTTCTGATTCACATGCTAGTGTTGCTTTTGAGCTTTTACACATAGATCTTTGGGGTCCATATAGATGTCCTACTCTTTCTGGTGCAACTTATTTCTTAACTATTTTAGATGATTGCACTAGGACTACTTGGACTCATCTTTTACACAATAAACAATAAGTTTCTTCTATTGTTTCTGCTTTTCTTGCTTATGCTCATAATCAATTTAAATCTATTGTTAAGACAATAAGGAGTGATAATGGGACTGAGATTTTACAAGAAGCTTGCAGCACCTTATTTGCTTCAAAAGGTATTATTCACCAAAGAAGTTTGCCTGGTTTACCTCAACAAAATGGCAGGGTTGAGAGAAAACACAGGCATTTGTTAGAGGTTGCTAGAACTTTGAGGTTTCATGCTGCTTTACCTATAAAATTTTGGGGTGATTGTTTGCTCACTGCTACATATCTAATAAATCTGATGCCTACCTCTATTCTCAAGTGGAAAACACCTTATGAATGTTTGATGGGAAAGGTTCCTAGCTATGATCATCTAAGGACAATAGGGTGTTTATGTTATCCTGCTTTTAAAAGCAATGATAAGTTTGCTCCCAGGGCAAAGAGGTGCATCTTGTTTGGTTATCCATATGCTCAGAAAGGTTATAAACTTTATGATTTGGATTCTCACAAAGTAGTTTTGAGCAGAGATGTCATTTTTAAGGAAGACATTTTTCCTTTTAAGCTTAATGCTTCTTCTTCTTCTTCTTCTGCTCCAATTCAAGATACTTCTTCTTCTATTTTCCTTTCTCCTGAACATACAGATGATTCCCCAATTTTTCAAAATATTCCTCATTTTGTTTTAAATTCCACTCCTCCTTCTCCTTCTATTTCATATTCTCCAATTCTATCTTCTCCTGTTTCTTCTTCTGCTCACAACTCTCCTGTTTCTAGTCATACTGATATTTCTTCTTCTTCTTCTTCTTCTTCTTCTTCTTCTTCTTCTTCTTCTTCTTCTTCTTCTTCTTCTTCTTCTGTCCCTGATTCTTCTCCTTCTCCTCCACCTAGAAAATCTACAAGGACAGTCAAATTACCTTCCAGATATGATAATTTTGTTACTTCTATTCCTGATATAAAGCCTCTTACATCTCCTCAAGATGTTTCTTCTCCTTCTTCTTTGGCTTTTAATGTTCATTCTGAGACTTCTTTGCATGGATTATCCAGTTCTGAATTGGATAGTTTATCATCCATGCTTTCTTTCTCTGAACCTGCTTCTTATTACAAAGCCAAGGATGACCCTAGATGGGTGCAGGCTATGTCTCAAGAATTGCAAGCTTTAGAGGATAATAAGACTTTGGGAGTTAACTTCCTTACCTCCTGATAAAGTTGCTATTGGATGTAAGTGGGTTTATAAAACCAAGTTTCGAGCTGATGGTTCTGTGGAGAGATGTAAAGCTAGGTTGGTGGCTCGAGGTGACAAGCAGGTTAAAGGAAAGGATTACAAGGCAACTTTCAGTCCTGTTGCTAGGTTTACCACTATTAGGACAATTCTAGCCCTTGCAGCAGCCAWGAACTGGTTTGTTCATCAGGTTGATATAAATAATGCCTTCCTTCATGGTTATATTTCTAAAGATATCTACATGCATCCTCCTTTGGGTTATTCAAAAGCTCTTCCTGGTCAAGTTTGCAAGTTAAAAAGGTCCTTATATGGTCTCAAACAGGCTTCCAGACAATGGAACATTGAATTGAAGAAGTTTCTTACTCAAACACTTGGGTTTACACAGTCTAAGCAAGATTTTTCCTTGTTTACTAAGAGAGATGGGTCTGATTTTATTGTGGTGGTTGCTTATGTGGATGATCTACTTATTTCTGGTTCTAGCTTGTCTATTATTTCCAAGATCAAGCTTCTTTTACATCAAGCTTTCACCATTAAAGATCTTGGTGATCTCAGGTTTTTCCTTGGCATTGAAGTGCATAGGTCTTCTGCTGGTATTCTTTTAAATCAAAGGAAGTATGTTCTTGATTTATTAAAGGATACTCATATGGAGAATTGCAAGATTTCCCCTGTTCCTCTTCCTAAAGGCCTAAAATTGAGTACCCTGGATGGAAATTTATTGGCTGAGCCTGAGACTTACAGGAGAATCATTGGCAAATTGTTATATCTCAACATGACTAGGCCAGATATCTCCTATGCTGTGCAATAGCTTAGTCAGTTTCTTGCCTATCCTAGAGCTCCTCATTTTGCTGCAGCCCTTCATGTTCTCAAATACCTCAAAGGCACTTTGAATAATGGCTTGTTTTACCCTTCCCAATGTGATCTGCAATTACAAGCTTTTAGTGATGCAGACTGGGGCACTTGTGCTTTTTCAGGAAAGTCACTCACTGGATATAGTGTTTTCCTTCGTAATTCCTTAATTTCCTGGAAAACAAAGAAGCAGGAAGTCACTTCTAAAAGCTCAACAGAAGCTGAGTACAGAGCAATGAGTCAAACTACAAGTGAGGTTATTTGGTTAGAAGGGTTGTTGAGAGACCTTGGCATTATGGTTAATCAACCTATTCCATTAGCATGTGATAATAAGTCTGCCAAGTATATTGCAGAGAATGAGGTGTTTTTAGAAAGGACTAAACATCTCAAGTTAGATTGTCATTATATCAGGGATTATGTTGATTTAGGATTCATCCATTTGCATCATGTATCTTCTGATCTCCAGTTGGCAGACTTGATGACTAAGCCCTTGGGTTCTGATCAGCACAACTTCTTATGCAGCAAGATTGGTCTTGTTCAATCTATTCCTCGTCCATCTTGAGRGGGGGGGGGGGGGATATTACAGTACAATGCTCCTGATCACTGCTCATCGCTCTCCTCTTCATTTGATTCTGTTATTATGATGCTGAGTTGGCATATTCTGTGATGCTTCATAACAGAATTATATTCCCTTAGTTGTATAATGCACAAGCTATATATAATGCTTGTTGCTGCATATTGTAATTATTGAGTTTGAATTAATGATAAGGCATTTCCTCTCAAATCAGTTCTCTCTCTAATTTTCTTGTTCTTCTTCTCAAGCATTATCATGCTCGACTTATCAGTCTCATATCATCTCATCTCTTGTTAGATAAAATGATGAAAGTTTATTATAGGAAATTTGTCGAGTGAGGTTAGGGTAGTCTGATCTACCTAAAACAATCTTACGTACAACAGTACGTCGATATTAATTTGGTGGGAAGCACATCTTCAATATTTCATGATTTAAATTTAACTTTAAGAGATAATTTTTAGCTAGAGTTTTAAGTAAATTCAAACCGTGTAATACCACAATTGACAATTACAACATCTATAGGCTATAGCTATAGCAAGGCGGTCACATGGAATGAGAATTGGTCTCATATCTCCTAATTACAAATTTGAGTTATCACTCACTTTCAAGAGGCTCAACTTGGTCAAAAAAAAAAAAAAAAAAAAAAAAAAAAAAAAAAAGAGGCTCAGCTTGGTCACTTAGATTAAAATAAAATCTCTTCGGTCCTCAGTCTCCTCACTAAGTCACTAATGCTAAATGGCCTTAGACTATAAGCCTAAAATATGTCACGATTGGAAGCTATGGCCCACCTACTACAAAATCATAAATAAAAAATTGATATGGGCTACGGTAATATTAAATATCCAAATCTAAAGCCCACTATGTATTCAAAGTAGTCCGTAATTAACAAAGTCTATATTATACAAATTCCCCTACATTGTAACCCCCTATTATACACTGTCTTTTTTCCATTGCTTTTATTAGTTGTCAAATATTTATATCTATCTAATTTTATTTAATTAATGATTTTTTTWATTTTTTATTTTTAAAAAAATCATGCGTGAGAGATAATTGGGAGAGGGGAATAAATCATGTGTCACATAAGCTAGGAGGAGGGGGTTGTATTTTGCTAGGTAGGGGGATTGTACCTAATAATTTGCGGTAATTAACATGTGAAGTATAGTCAATTATTTAACATTAAGCCATTTAGGTACCAACTAAGAGTCTAAGAACATCTCCAATGGTGTTTTTTAAAGACATACTTGCAAAATTATATAATTATCAAGCTATAACTTAACCGTTGTCGAAGAAATTTAGCAGTATGCTTAGGGCATCTCCAATGGCAAGCTACAATGTCTTGTAGCTTGCCTTATTTATTCTTTGTTTCAAGCTTTTAATAGTGAATATTATGCATATTGTATATATTATTTTACGATAATTCTAAGTTCTACTATGTGTTGTATGAGCAAATATATTTTGAATCAAATAATATAAATATAAATAAAAATAAATAGATAAAAAAATTAAAAAATAAAATTCTTTAATGACATTAAGAAAAAAAACATAAGAAATAGTGAGTACTTCATTTTAACTCTAGGAAAGATTAGAAACATAAGAGGATATGTTAATAAAGTTCAGAATTTAGAATATAACAAGTATAATAGTTAATGTATATATATATATAATATCTTGTCGATGAAAAACTGAGAAAATAATGCAAAATTTGTTGATAAAATAATTAGAATTTGATGATAAACTACTTAGAATTTGTTAGGTTTATGTAGAATTTGTTAGGTTGATATGGTTGTTAGTCAACACATCCTAAAATATCTCCTTGAAAGTGGATGTTTGTTTAATTTTTTAAATTTTGTTGGATGAGTGACATACAAATGCTATTTCGAGAGTATGTGAAATAAATTACAAGTATAACAGTTTGATGAGTGACATACAAGTACAATTATTTTGATGAATATTTTTTTTAATTCAAGCAAATATATAGCTTCAGTAGTTCCGCATACAAATGCGATGCAAAAACGCTTCTTTATTTATACAAGCAAATAGCTGCAGTATTGAAATTGTCTTCGACTCTTCAGAATCACATGTTGAAAGATAAATATTTATAAGAGCCGTCAAACTTTTATATTTGTGGGTATATAAAAAAGAATAAGAAATCAAATAAAATATAAAAATTAATTAAAATAATGTACAGATGTCACAATATGAGAAATAAGCTCTTTCAAGCAGCCCTGCTTGTTTGAGCATTATCTGCTTGTAATCAAGCAGCATGCTATCCTCTCCAATGGTGAGCTACAAGCTTGAGAAACTAATTTAATTGCAAGTATGCCCTTATTTATCACCATTGTAGATGCTCTTATTAGCAAACCCTGCTCAAACAAGCAGGGCTGCTTAAAAAAATTTATTCTATAAAATATTTTTTTAATTATAAATTTAATAAAATTAATAATAAGTAGGGTCCTTCAAGCTACAAAGTTGTGTAGCCTATTACTAGAAGAGATTGTAGCTTAGGATCTTTGTAACTAAAAAAAATCATGAAATAAGATAAGCTACAATATTGGAGATGCCCTAAACTCAATTTATCCCGTCAAAAAGGGAAATTATCACATATATCCTTGTATTTTTGACTTTTTTCCAAAATATACATGATTTTTTTTACACCTTTCAAAATGCCCTTGAACTTCTAAAAAAGCCAAAAGTTGGAGATTTTAGGCTGAAAAATGTAACGTTTTAAGTAATTAGATTATTTCCTTTTTTAAGTAATTAAGGTGAGGTTGTTTTATTGGATTAATATTGTGTAATAAGTCTTTAGTTTGAGTGTGATTATATTTTTTTTTTTTTTTTGAGCTTGTCGAGTTGATTTAGGTTGAGAAGATGGAGAATAAAAGAAGAAATCTCTATTATATAAGCCAAGGGGGAGCAATGGTGTCCCCTATTAAAAGACATAAATACCCTTAATGATGTAAAAGACTTAATTGTCCTTAATTAAAAAATAAAAAGTCCTATTTTTTACTTTCTCTATATTACATAACAATATAAAAAGTAGATGTGACTAATTTTTTCCCATGAATTAAAAAAAGAAATGTTAATTAATTAGTATGAAAATTCAAATATCAATACAAAATTAATTACATGGAATATTTCACATGAAGCCGTAATAATTGCAATTATTTGAAATCATATTGATTCAATATCTATTATTTCTTAGGTATTTCAATATTACTATTGTATGTCAATGTAATTAATATCATCTCTTTGTCAAGAGATTAGTTGAAAGAAAAAATTTACATCGAAAATTCGAAAATCATAATAATCACGCCATTGTTTAATTTGAACTGTACCCAATCACATGATTTTTTAATTGAATATTGTTTTATATAAAATTTAAACTGATCGCACGCATCGCGTTCTATTGTGCTATAATAATTTATACTCCTTTATTTTTTTAAAAGTTCAGGAGCATCTTAGAAGGTGTCAAAAAGACATGTATATTTTGAAAACAACCAAAAGTACAAGGGCAAACGTGATAATATCCCAAAAAAACAAACTCAATTATATATTAAAATACATACTATTTCGTTTTATTTTGTCCTGTGATCTTAGCACAAAAAAAATACAAACAATAAATTATTTATTATGAATAAAAATAAATAATAAATAGTGTATTAATTATTTAAAGGTACGTATACCAGTTAAATGATAGAAAAAAGTAACCTTAATAATGTTCATTTGGTTGCACTTTAATTTGTAGAAAGATTATGAGTAGGGATGAGTACTACGTATGGTTTCAAGTTCAACACAACAAAGAGTTGGTCGTTACTACATACCATTCGGCCATTCTCGCATATTCAGTGCAAGACTGGTACGCATGCTGGAAGGATACGAGTACATTCACGGTTGATTGCATCGGAACGAATGTTGTGTTGCGGGTAACAGCGACTCACAATCTCAAGCTGTCGGTTGAGACTCAAAATATAATATTACACTTCTAACACCCCTCCATGAGAGGCCATTTGGTCTTGAAGTGGACGGCAGCACAGACCCTTTAATAACTGACGCGAATTAATTCCACTTAGAAGGGCAGAGAGGTGAGAATTCGAAGCGCGGACCTATGTTGTCACGCTGACTGATACCATGTGTGAATAATTGTATGACTCACCTAAATAGGGAGTCGACATATATTACTATTTTTATGTGCACGCGTGCGTGCTTAAACCGAAAATCGCAATTAATGAAAAATGATTATATAATATTAATTAATTAAAATGTTTAAGAAATATATTTGCTATTATATTTCTTCGGAATAGCTTATTAATACTTTATTTTAATTGTAATTATTCTGTAAATAATTTGACTTGATTCAAAATATATTCTTCGTAATGTATTTAATTTATATTTGATATAAATTTGTTGAACTTGAAGTTTAGTCACACACGTCATAAATGCGTTGTCAATTTTTGATAAAACAATGAAATTAATATAATAGAAAAGGAGTACTTTAATACATCAATTTATAACTTTTTTTAGTTAAGGATATTATAGTCTTTTTAGACACATAATTTCATTAAGGGTATTAACGTATTTTAAGAGGGGGGACACCATCTTCCTCCCCCCTTCCCTTATATAATAGAGATAGAGAAACAGATTACAACCTAGGATTGTATAATTACAAGAATGCCCTTAGACATATTACTCTATTACCAGGTTCCCGTTGCGAATTTGTCATATTAAACAAGTAAGTTAAATATGGTATGTGCATCAAATTATCATTAAGGATAATTTAATCTATATTGGAATCCATATAAAATGTTTATTTTACCCTTTAAAAGATGTTTGTACTTTGTAAGTTGTTTTGTTTTTGGTGACCAATTAAAAAAGACTACATTAATTATGTAAATTTATTAATGACCATTTTAAATAAATACCAATTAACATCACTTAAAAAAGATCAAATAAAATTATTATTTAATATTTTTATATTGACAATGGAAAATTAGGGAAATTTATAATCAAACCCGTAGATTGATTTAATAAATCAATCCAGTGGCATAATTGTATAGRATTTCGTGATTATGTGCAATTTTTGGGTTAATCAAGTAGGATATATTTTGACCTTAAAAGTTGCACATAATTACAAAACCCTATACAAATATGTCACTTAATTGATTCAATATCCAGGATTGATTAAAAATTCCCCATAAAATTAGTGGTCAAGTAATAAACTTAATCATAACTGTTATATCAAAACATTATTTGAATTTGCAACACATAGCTTATAAATTATTACTTTAAAACTGTTTTTATAAATTGTAATTTTGTACATCAGTGCACGCATCGCGTGCATAAAAAAACTAGTATATATGTAATGTATGTGTTGGGTCAAGGGTGTATGGTATCTTCTTTGATCTACAAGTGATCACTTATCAGACTTATTTCATACCTTAGCAATTGCATATTTGTATATCATGATCATGATCTATCATTTTATCTTATTTTTTTGACGAGATCTATCATATCTTTAATATATCATACTTATTTTATTAGAGAATGAAATAAGGGGATGCTCGAATGTGGCACGCTCACTAGCTTATTTTTACTAAATTAAATTTATTTTTGTTAAAATTTATTGAAATAAGCTGACAAGAATAAGGTCTAATCTAATTTTTAATGGTTCTTATGTTATTTTTTTTAGAAGTTGTTATGTTACTCACTTACTCCTATCATGTAATTTGTAACATGGGGAAAGGTGTTTCTAATTAAGTAGATGTGAATCATGGGTCGAGTCAAGATTTGGGCATAAACTTGTTGTCCAAAACCTAGCATATTGGAGTGGACTTGACGGACTTTTTCAGGTCGAGTCCGAAAATTAACTAAAATGCATTTCGATTGTTAAAGCATGCGCCTAAGTTAAGAAAATCAGACCAAGTTGGACCCGAATTCGAGCCAAAATTGTTGTACGACCCAAAACACACAACTAAATTCAAACTGCATAACACAATCGACAACTATGACATCTATAAGACTATAGCTATAGTGAAAGTGTGAGACTGCCTATTAAAATTATAACAAGTTAGTGATCACATGAGATGAGGATCGATCTCATATCTCCTGAACCGAAAGGAAAATTCTAAGAAATTGAGTTATTGCTCGCTCTTAAAAGACTCAAATTGTCTGCTTTGTGTTATTGAATAAATTCCATCTTCACTAATGCTAAATGGCCTTGGGCTAAAAAGCCTATCACATGGCACGATGGGAAGGCCTACAATCCTACATACCTACTGTACTACAAACGAATAGGTCTATTATGATCTCAGGACCATATTCTTCATCATGATCCCGAGCAAATGTTTATTTTCGAAACTAGAAATGTTCATTTTCGAAAATATAAGTGTTCATTTTTCAAATATAAACATTTACATTTGAAAATGGACATTTTACATGTTGAGATGAACATTACTAGTTTCGGAAATGAACATTTTCCCGGGACCATGGTAGAATTTGCCACTACGAACACAACCCAATATGACTTTTTTCCTTGTTCAATTATTGCAATGTTAGCTAAGCTAGTTAAACATTCTCATCCAGTGTAATATAATCCTTATTTTTTAAAATTATTATTGTTAACATTACATTTATGATATACGAAGTATATTTTTATACTTAAACGTTATAGTATTTGTTAGTGAAGAATAGTGAATATACCCTAGAAATTATCATAAAAACCACAAATTAAAGCTACTAGATGAAGGACTGAGTTCATTAACAATGCAAAGCCAAACTTGGTTGTGACTTGTGAATGAAGGCCACAATAATAGAAAATTTTGACACTTTTGCCTTTTAACAATGAAACATTTTCCATCACAAGTCATGACCTTTTTTTTTTATTATTTGACTTTCTTTGGTCACTTTTCACCACGTTATCTTACTTTTTTTTTAAAAAAAAAAGAAAAAAAATCATGAGTCTTTTATCTATTTGAGAGTCAATGGAGCCTCGCCCTTTTGACTATAAATGTGTGGTACACACTTGTTGCATACAATTGATGCAAATACATGACCCATTTATAGAGTTGTTAAATCCAAAAGGGTCTTAATTTTTTAGGCATTGTAGGTTTAAGGTTTTTTTAAAATAAAATTTAAAGGAAAAGATTGAATTATTAATGCAAAAACATGACCTTTCTTATCCACAAAATCTGATTATCACTTTAATTTGAAGGTTTGAAACACTAATTAATGTTTATGAATTATGACTCAACTTGCTTGTTACCAAATACATAAAACCATACATATGTACACATGTAACGTGATCGAAGTACTATTGTAATACAACACAATAAATTCTTCCACAAAAAGACAAATTAGAGTTTTACTTCTTCTCAAGCAAAGTGCACCAAAATGAGAAGTGATAAACTAATGATGTTAGTTCTTCGTAAATTGTAGGGCACAAGAGTAATATCACCACATAAAATAAGTCCACAAAATTATACGATGAGACTGAGACCTAGTCACGAATAATGTTTTGCAACTCCGAGAGTCTGAGACTACTACTTCCTCCGTTTTTAAATTATTGCAACAAATGATTTTTATTTTTTTTATATTTCATAAATATTATTACGGAGTATTTGTTACATAAATTAATAAACTGGGGAAATATATTATGTAGTGTGTTGTGGACAATATCCCATCAATTAAAATAACAATTTAAAAAAAATCGCTCTTATTAAGGAATACTTCTCCCAACAGAATATGGATAAACTCAAAACCATAGTAGATCATCAACACCACTTCAAGTGACATTCAAAACAAAACAAGTGTACAATAATAGTATGTATATTGGCTTTGTTACAGTTTACGCTAGGCAACAGATGCATTTATTCTGAAACCTATAACATACACAATCTATGCATTAATTAAGTTAAGAGGAATACAATAATAATATATAATCATATAATATAAGGTTTAATTAATTTTAATTTAAGTACAATAATTAAAATGGATGAAAGTCAACACTTTAAAATCAAGTTTCCATATCACACTTGCAATAACCGGAATGATCGGAGCACAAGAAAACACCCCCAAATTCATTACACCTTTCTTGGCAACTTCCTGAATATTTACAACCCAGATCAATTTTTGCCGCAAATGGATCACAATGTGCATTACTTGAACAGTTTATCTTTTTCTGATGATGATGATGATGATGACGATGATGATGATTGTGATGATGATGATGATGATCACTTCTTGCTTCTACACTTCGAATGCAACTAATAAACATCATGCCTGATAACATGCATGAAATATGGAGTAAGTATTAATTAGTAGTACCATAATAAATAAATGGGGTGACATGAAATTAAATTGAGCCCCATCTTAGGATCAGAATTTGATCACAAATGCACATTTCGAGGCCAAAATGCATCAACATATTTGTGTAGTTTAAGTTTGTAATTTAATGCATCAAGTTATGATGATGATGATGATGATGATGATGATGATGATGATGATGATGATGATGATGATGATGATGATCAATACTAAACAATAATTTGGTTATTTACTACTCGTAATTAACAAACAATATAATTCATTGAAATGATGAATCATTAGGTTATTTTGAGGTACTTTATGTATCCTTTGTATGATCTGATTTAGTTTCTAATTTCTAACATCCAAAAACAATGTAATGAAGTATGTATCATATAACTATATAAGATGGTTAAAGGTGCAAAGATAGTTGATTACTTAGTAGTTAGTCCAACTATATATGATTTCTCAACAACATAATAACTAAAACCCGGTGATAATAATAACAAAAATTTTAAACTTATAAGGCAATTAGACCTAAAAGTGATCAAACTAGTATCATATAACAAAATCTCAAATTAAAAAGAGAGGAGAAAAATCTTATTTACTTTACTTTTCTACTCACTAGGCTTATAAAAACAAAATACAAGAACACAAAAACTATCATATTCATCATGTTACAATATACAAATATGTAAAGAAAAAGGAAAGAATTAAAGATGAAGGCTATTAAACCATTAACTCAATAAAGTGATTATCAATTAATTTGATCAAATAAGAATTAAGTAAAAGAAAATGAAAAACATATTAAACATACATACCATTGATGAGGAGGAGAAGAACCATGAAAACAGCAAGACTGAAGAWAYTTTTAGCCATGATTTGTAATGCTGTGTGTGTATTGACGTGACTTGGAGGTAGTTATTATATCGCATAAATAAGGGGTTGTWTCACTTGTTTGCCAATGACGGTTAATTAAGTATGTGTTAATTAAGTGTTTTTCTTCTGGTAATTTGATTGTTTTATAATGAGAATGATGATCTTGTTTTGGCCTAATATGAAAGAAAACAGTTATTGATTCACCCCAAAATTATAAGTAATCCGAGATTTGCATTTCTTGTAATATAAGTAACATATATTTATAAAAAGAAGTTCAAGTCTCGCATTTCATTTCTACTCTTTAAGGGTAGTCCACGACTCCACGTGATTCATTTATTAAAATTTAGTTGTAAATCCAAATGCTTTTGATAATTATTAGGTTATGTTGAGCTCGTGATTAGCCTACATGTGAGTATTTCTCATTGAAGAAGTAAGGCTATGGGCTTCTTCCATGCATCAGGAAAATGTTTCCGGATCATGATTGGTTAACCCATAAGTTGACAAATCAAAACTTTAATATTATGCTACTTCTTTCCCTAATTTATTGCACATACATTATTATTTTATTATATTATATTTAAAGGGCGTAACCCTGAAGGTAACTTAAACATTTTTTACTCCTTTTGTTGTCATACGGTTTTGAAATGAAATTTTCTTGAATTTGTAATGTAAACTTGCACTCTCACGTGATAAGCGTGACCAGTCCCATTTGACAGATACCCATTACTTTCATAGTTTCATAATTGGCGACTAGGTGAGTTTCAATGCACCATACTCACTCCATCATCTTTCTTTTCCTTGCTTTGATTCTTCTATTCTATGTGTTGTTTTGACTTTTGAGACAACTAGATGATCATAAGAATCAGCCAATGACGATGTGTACAATAATGCGGCACATCGTGAAGCGCAAAAGGCGCCATGCTCGACAATTTATTGGTATGAAGTCAACTACTTAACAAGGTCAAACTAATATCTTTCATGTGCGCTGCAACTGCAATGCATACATACTTGTAGTAGTCTTTATATTCATATTGTACAAGATTATAAGAACTACCCTCGTTTTTTTTAGTTGTTACATTTTGACAAAAAAATATACTCGTACTTAATTTCAGTATTGGTGCTGCCAATTGCATTGCAAAATGTAGAAGTTCAAGAGTGGATCTCTGTTAAACTCCAATAAGATTTTCTTGTTTACAAAGTGTAATTAATAAATCCAGAATATTAACGCTGATATGAAGTAATAATTAATTACAGCAGACTGATATAGAGGTAGGGGGMCTTAACCAGTCTTCATACATCTCCGGCGAAAACAAGTTTCCATACAACGAAAAAGGAACATGGACCAACAACCCTGGTCAAGTCTGGAACAGAGTTTCAAAATTCAATTCACAGAAAAATGATGCTGTTCAGTAATACATAATTCCACCACTATGTCAATATAATGCAAAGAGTTATGGTCAAAGAATCTGGTTATAACTTTGGAGTTGGCATTTGGAAATTGGAAGARACCTGTTTTCGAAAAAACCACAAAGAAGACCGACTGGAGATCCAAGTAGTACATGTGCAAAAATTAGTTATGGGAGKACACTGAGTGTATGATGGACGCGAATTTTTAACAAAAAGAAATCCTCTGAGATGAGAGAAGGGCATCAGCTTTGACATTCTCTCTTAGCAGCAAAAGTCTCAGCAACTAAGAGTGGAAAAACAATAGTGGCATCACAATGCACCTGATTGCAAACAAATGCAAGCATCAGAGGTGTCCACCAAGCGACTACKATAAAAGAGAAAGGTAAAAAGACATACCTTAACCGTCTTGGCAGATCCTCGAATCTTTCCCCAGGAGATGGCCTCATCAGGACGAGCACCTGAATCACTCCCGTCAAACTCCTGTGCAGTATTTATGAAAACTGCGTAATCTGCACCGTTACGCATCATATTGGCATTACAAATATGATGTTTAGGCAACCCGCCCCCAAGAATTATCATGCCGGTCTTCCTAGGAGCTGCATGTACAGCCTCACCATTTAGTGCCCTGATATCTGCTCACAACCAAGACAATTTGGATTGTAATATGGACTAATAATCAGATATATTGACATCAAGATGAACAAGTATTACCTTGCACAATATCAATAATTAAACCTGGGTTGCGGAATGAATGGAAGTATAGCATGTCTCCAAGTGAACCATCAGTTAAACCAGGGCAAAAGACAGGAATATTGTTCTGGAGAATAACAGACATAAGCGGAAAGCTCAGACATGGAATTGTTTGTTGACAGATACAAAATATTTGAGAGCCATACATATGTCCATGTAAAGTTTACATATAACAGCAGGTGTTAAAGATGACATGTTCATGAAATTAAGATTATGAGATAACGTATGATTAATGACTGTAGACGTTTACGCCATAGCTCTGTATGGTGAGATTTCAACCCCCCTCCTAAAGAAAAGAAGGTAATCATAAGCTTTCTCACCTTGTATGCCCAATAGAGATAGGAACTCTCATYGTTTATTTCCTTCCCCAAACGAGCAATCACCTTAGAAGGTGTCCATGTGATCTTCTGCAATTATAATTAAACAGGGAGAGAAGATCAGAGACAGAGGTTACATTTTCTTACTTTGAAATTAAGATTCATATTACACCAGTATTGAGATGATTAGCGMTAGCAGAGTTGGAGTCTGAGAGGCTTTTTTCGGTTGGGACATGGGAGGGGTACAATCTCAACAGAAATCATCAAAATGGGAGACCCAATAAGTCAATATCTATAACTTAATGAAAAGAACCTAAATTAGATATGGGAGACTCAAGAAGTCAACAGCTCCATGCAAAAACTGAATTTGATGTGCAACTACCATCTAGTTGACATTGAAGAGAAAAATCTTACATGTCATTAGTTTTTTCTACAAGATCCCTTCTTGTGACTATCAATACTGTAACACCCCGTTTGGTTATTGGGATTAAATGGTGGGAATAGAAAAAAAAATTAGTGTAATTGAAATAGGGAAAAACTCTTAAAATCACTATGAGGAATAAAGTTGCTCACAACTTTATCTCCACGGGAAACAATCTTGCATGGAGACTTGTGTTTTTCTYTCCAGGGAGTCACAATTTCTTAGGAATTTCATTAYCACTCATTACCACTTGGGGGAGTGGTATTGAATGAAAATGAAAATTTAAGAAGAAAATTAGAATTTTTGGGATGAAATTGCATTACCATGGGAATGAACATGATATTTCTTGACAAAATTACATACAAATTCATTCCCATTACCACCATTTACTAACAACAACCAAACGGACCATAAAAGTTAGTAAAATATGCTGGCATACCTTAGTTAGTAGGGATGGTCAAAGTGAGCTTCATAATATTTTGCTTTGTTCATTACTCTRTTGAGATTATGCATAATAGTTATCCAAGTACTTTTGTTTGAGCAAACACTTGCAACTCAAATGATTGCTTGAACTGATATACCAACTATCCTTATAGTTAGTACTTTATAAACACAATTTACCAAATGTAGTTTGATTTAGTTAATCGAAAACCCTAAAACCTAAGACCAAATCCTTGCCAACCAATTTCTGCTACATATTAGAGAGAAGCAAAGCCAAGAACAGACAAATCTTACAAACCTAAACTCATATTCTATCAAAATTACAAACATATAGAGTTAAKTTTGCTATTAGCACATCTAACTACAGCATAAAGTGAAATCTTCATACAGTTCATTATACAAGGGTAGCAACTCAAAGTAAATTTTAGTATCAAGCTATAGATAAACTTATGTGAAACTGATCCCACTTCCTAATAAAAAAGATGTTCCGAAATTGAGCAAAAAAGTGAACCATCTTGCATTTTGTTAAAGYTGACTGACACCCATAACRAGCTCAACTTATATCCTTAACATGATACAARCAACCTAAAGATAGATAGTTACATAAAAATTCAATGATTAAGCATAGAACTCCTTTCTACTGTTGTGCTCAACCTTAATACGAAATAGATCAGATATTCAAATATCAAGGAAAATGCCTTTGCAGAAATAGGCTTGATGAAAATGAAAAGAGTTTCTGTCTAGTTTACAGAAAGCTAACTT
>SNQN01003879.1:0-12381 GCA_008642245.1 Bassia scoparia | reverse complement strand
TACTAATAATCTAATATATTGTTCACTCACCATATGATGCTGGGCAAGATATCGAACAGTGTCACGAATACCGGATGAAATTAAATTAGAGGTAAACCCTAGAAACACTTTGCACATCACAGACTCTCTGTAAGTAGGATCCCTCTCTTCCTCACTGCAATCTTCAGWGGGTAGCTCATTTGTGAGCCTCCAATCTAGCTTCAGCACCAAGAAAGTCAAACAGACAGATTAAAAATAAAAAYAAAAAGAGTGAAACCTATGTTATTTAATTTGGAATTTCAAATTAAAAAGCATGAAACCCACCATTTGATTCACTACTTCAATTGCTTCCCCGAGATTAGAAGCTTGAAAACCAGTTGAGATAAAAGATTTTAAGAGCTCGGGATAATTTACACCTCGGTTGAAATCATAACCCTGAATCTTGGTGCACTTTCCTTCAAGGGTTTCTGATTCCTTGAACACTATCGAGTGAACGGATTCCACAACATCACTGTTGTTCATCTTGTACCCTCAATCAAATCTATTACAAGAATAATTGATTATTGATCTTGCAATAACCCAGTAAAGATAAAGACTAATACTTTCTCGTTTCGAATTTACTCRCTATAAATAAAAGCCTATACTTTATTGCATTTATCTACATGAGGCCATGAAATAGAGCTCACCACTTTGTAAATGTTTAACACCTTATCAAACTAAGCCTTTTTTWWAAAAAAAAAAATAAACAAATAAAAAAATGATAGAATTCATYATGTCCTTGCAATCAGCATACAACTTCTTTTGATTTCTGAAAATCGATAGAATTCCCAATCAACATTCTTGTCTACTGGGTTTTTTGTCAGAAGAAACCTTTTAAAACCCGAAAATTGCGAAAACAAACCTTTTAAAACATTTCTTGTAAAAACAAACCTTTAAAAAAAACTTGTAATTAACAACCTAATGACGTCATTAGACCTTTGACCACCTTTTAACCCCTTTGATCTTTCTATTTGGCACCCCTCTTCTTATCTGCACTCTTTTCTCCTACTGATTTTCCCTCCAAAACCTGACCCCACTTGTTATCCCTATTTATAACCCCTTTCACCCATTTCTTTTTCCTCTTTCTCACTCCTCTTCTTCTTATTTTTCGATGGATTTCAACTGTTATTTTTTTGTTTTCTTTTCTTATTTCAATCCTTTAATACAATTGCTCTATCTCATCTTATTTTTTCAATTTTTCGGTTTAAATTTGGGTGGTATTTTTTTGCAGCACATTAATGGCAAACATAAAAATAAGGACTTCTTGGACTTCCAAAAGCAAACATAAAAATAAGGGTTTAATTTCCATCCAAATTACCAAAATCAGACCAATATCCTGCATAATTCGAACTTTCGAAGTGCATTACATAATTTAGCAGATACATAATTTGAAGGAGTACTAACTCAAACTAAGTTTAGTCCAAAAAAAAATTAGCCATTACAGTTTGCTTTTGTTCAAAAAGTGAAACACATCCAAAAACTAGTTATGGTGCAATGATTAGCACATCCTAAAGCAATCACTCTACTGAACAAATAAACCAAAACTTCTAAAACTTTGATGTTAAACAAGATACAAATGAGCGAAGAGTACACCAAATTCACACACAAAAAGCCCTAAAAATATTCAAACACTATTTCAGGCTAACCATTTACATCCACTAATTAAGCAAACACTCAAAAAAACATAATCTTTCATTTCACAAACACATATTCTCATAAAATTTCGTAAATTCAGAAGCAATTACAGTATACCAAATTCACACACAAAAAGCCCTAAAAATATTCAATTTATATTCATTTGGCAACAGAAAAAAACGGAATTGAAGAACAACTAACCTCTGCTTGTAGATAATTTGTAATTCACTCCGAGTCGCTTGAATTTCGTTGCTAATTTCGCTTCTCTTCTTTTTCCCATTTTCGAATTTGTTGGAAATAAAAAATAGAAATGAAAATGTCAGCAAGGCAAGAACAAAGATGTAAATGAAAGGGAAGTGAAAAAAATCAGGTTAAGAAGCAATAAAATCAAGTTTTAAATACCTAGCAACCCAGCTTACAGTCACATAGCATCTAAGGTGATGTGATTTGGAGATTGAATGAGGAGAGTCAGGAGTGAAGAGACGAATTGGGATGAGAAGGAATATGAGGAAAATATAATTAAGGTATACATACGAAAAGCAGGGTGCCAATTTATAACGTCAAAGGGGTTAAAAAGGTAGTCAAAGCCTCCAAAGGTCTAATGATTATAGTTCGGCGATGTTCGCATTACGCTCGGGCCAAAAAATATAAAGAAGATGTATTATATATACGGAGTATTAATTGATTAATTTGTGATTTTTTGATTTCGTAAGTAAAAATTTTAACATGAAAATATACTTGTAGTGGTAATAAAAAATATTAGAGAATAATTAATGCATCACCTTTAAATTAGTCAAATATGATTATTGAGACTTAATTATAATTTATGCCGATATGATAACTATTGCAATTGTTGTTGATTAGTGGTTTAAAACTCAAACATTGTATTTCAAAGGTCATATACATAGGTCAAGTCCTTTATAATTGCATAATTTCTAAGTATTTTTTATTTAGTTGACATTAATTAAATACATTGACACTTTCACATTAAAAAGGAGTCTGCTACTGATAGTGTGCGCTAAAACCTATCCTGTTCCCATCAGCTCTCGCATTCAATACTTCTATAGTAGTTTAGGATTTACCCATCTCAGTGTATGAGAATATATCTCAATCAACAGATATGTACAACTTTTCACCTATCTTTAATAAAGAGTTGTGTTTATCCGATCATTGGCGGATTTTAAACAGGTGTTTGTTGTCTATACCATTTTTGTTCGAATATTTTACTTACAGCTGAATTATTTCAATTAAAGACTCAAATCAATAATTAAACATATGACAAGAATGATGACAGAATCATAAAACATTACTCGACTACTCTATTAGCATAGGTTAGCGAGAAGAGTGTACCAAGTACGATCCATCTCATCAGGACTATTTGACAGCGACAATGTTCGTTAAGCACGACAGTCACGTACACACACACTTTAAACATCAACCTTCATGTCATAATAATATCTTTGATAAAGTTCCAACAACATTGAACAACAAACTATAACTACATATTCCTCAAAGAAATTGAAATTAGCCTCCTGCTTTAAAGCGATGCAGCATTCTGTTGTTAATTTTCTTTGTTGTTTTTATTTTACTGTTTTTAGTTTCGCTTTGCTTTAAAATTCGTAATCTTGTTGGTTTTAACTGAATTTGAGAGATCCCGGAGTTAAGAGTGTTATGAATTCTATCTCGGCAAAAAAAAAAGGGCCAATCAATTAAGGAAACTAGGTTGTTCCTGTTCAAGGAACTTACAAGATAACAGTGAAGAAGCAAATTAGGGGCGGAAGTAAGAAAGACTGGGGATGACAGCTGGCCAACGCACGTGCTTCCTGTCAAGTCCTGAGGAATGGACACTTGGTCTCCTCCGGCTAACCTGCAAAACACGCAAAGTGACTAACCCGGGGGCGATTTTCCGGGAAAAATGCCCCTCCGCATGCTTAAGTTCAAGCAAAGAGACTACTGAGAAGGCGAGCAAGCTAAAAGTAAATGCCTTAGACTATACTCGGTTGGGTTCAGAATAGATACCTGGAGTGGAACTCACCAACTCCCTTTTTATAGGTTTGGTGAGATTGTGAGGTTTTGACTTGTTGTGTTTTCCCAAGTTGGGACAAAACTCATTGACATTATAGCAGCAGATGTGGACAGAAGTCTGGCACACATGCAGACTTTGTTCGTACCCCATCGAGGGTACCTTATACAATGTAAGTACGTGGAACGGCACCACATGTCTCAACCTTCTTTGGGTTAGGTGGGACGTATGGATGCCACGTGGGCACTGGCCATTTGGGCTAGGGACAATGTAGCCCCACGGCGCTTGATACTATACCGAGGACCCGGGGAGGGATTAGGTGTTCAAGCGGAACCATGTCGACCCCCCCTGGTCTGGGTTAATCTACCTTTCGAGTCTACAAGACTGAAGGTACCGGTCAGGGATTTACCAAGGAGCCGGTCAGGCCGGCTTGTTCGAGCGTACAGACCAAACGTCGAGCCGAGGCGGTGTTCCCGAATAGACGAGGGTTCACCTAGGCAAATGGCTTGCTTAGTTCAAAGGTATATGCCCCTCGGTGCAGGGGGGCTAATAAGCCTGATAATGAGAAAGTTCTCGAGGACTAATAAGCCCCAAGTTAACTGAGCCCTGAGGGCTAATAAGCCTTGAAGGATTCCCGAGGGGCTAATAGCCCCAACATAGCTCGAGCCCGAGGGGCTAACGAGCCTCGAAAACGAATAATTTCCCGAGGGGCTAATAATAGCCCCCAACGTAACTGGCTCCGAGGCTAATTGAGCCTCGGTATTTGGGAATATCATGCGCTTATATACCTGAGAGGTACCTAGACTTTGGAAATCAGAGAGAAGGCTTTATCCTTGGATCCAAACGAGGGTTGCCAGGCCCGGGGAAAAGGAGGTTATTCCTTTGATCCGAGGGTTGCCAAGCCCCGGCAAAGGAGAGTTTGTTCCTTGGATCACGAGGACAGGTCCCCGGGGAAAGGGGAAGTTTATTCCCTTGGATCCCGAGGGTTGCCAGCCCCGGGAAAGGGAGAGTTTATTTCCTTGGATTCGAGGGTGCAGCCCCGGGGAAAGGAGAGCCTACTCCTTGGATCCCGAGGTACCAGCCCGGAAAGGAGGGTATTCCTTGAAATCCCCAGAGAGTGCCAGCCCCGGGAAAGGAGAGTTATTCCTTTATCCCCGGGGGTGCATGCCTCGGACTATGGGGACATGACCTTCACTCGGGAAGGTGATCATCACCCGGCTACGGGGATGACCACGTAGAAAAATTGATCAAGTGTTCTACCTCCGGGAAGAAGGGAATGATTTCACCACTTGACTAGGAGTAATGAAGCCCCTAACGTGCCGAGTGACCAACCCTCGGATGAGATGTGTTATATTCCATATATCATTAGTGCTTAATTCGGAGTCCGATAAGGATCTCATTGTCATGCTATATAGGATTGATAACCCGAGCACTGTCATCTTCCCGAGCTAATTTAAATGTGATATCCAAATGCACGTTGCTCGGTTTAGTCTGTGTTTGAGTAGGTGTTATTTTCCCGAAGGGGGCATAACACTTAGCATCCATTTTTGCCTTGCTTCATCCACTCATGGAAGGCGTGCTCACACCTTTTTTGCTAGATGTGTTTTCCATTGACTTCACGCAAAAATACAATTCCTGACACCCGAGCATTAGGTGTCATGACTTATTGGTGTTCTTTTTGTCCCACGCAGAATCGACGTTGATCAACCTTTTAATTATTTAAAATATTTCCCATACCTTCAATTCGAGAATATTTATTTTCATGGCTTGATGAAGTGTATTTTAATTAAAGCTCAGGGGAAGTTGACCATTGCAAGCTGGGAATTTATGCAAAACTACTTGTCCTGAATATGGAAATCACTTACCCCACTAGAAAAGCTGAGAGTAGTAGATGGAAGGTTGACAGATTTTCGCGAGCCCGTTTCACATTCAAACCGAGTACTCGGCCTTCCTCATTCATTACATATTATGCCTTAATCCCGAAGTCTATTCCCCTTTGTTGACCAAGTTTTTCATGATAGAGTGATTTCATTTTGACCGATCGTCGTTAGTGGTTCAAGCTTGTTACTGATCTCATCACCCATGGCTCATATATATGGTACCCTTCAATTGGAAGTGGTATTGTCGAGCAAATCAATCTCTAAGTAATTCAACAAGTGTCTCTTATTGAGAGTGTTCTTTTACCCGAGGATAGACTTCGAAAAGCAGTCTCCTCCCTCGATTAATATTCTTTAAACTGAACCGAAGCAGACTGCTTTTAACCGAGAGTAGTAATTCCTTTGCATCCTTTCCGATGTATGAAAATTCATCTTGCGTCGGTCTGAGTTATTGCTGGATTTTTTGTCTTTTTAAAAACCTGAATCACCACCCACTTCATGCCATTGCTTTGGGTAAATTCCCTTGAGATTACATCACCGAGTATGTAGTACTGATCGTTCGGACAATATGCCGAGGTAGGCTCCTCCTTTGGACTGATATGTCGTGCATAAACAGGTCGAGGATATTTATATATTTTCTGACCGCAGTGCTATATTTTTATCTCCCAAACAAATCGTACGCTTGAGGTTAGTATGTTTCAATCGCTGTTTCTCGACCTCGGTCTAAGGTCTTCGAAGTTGTTATGACACTCGACTTTGAAACTCCTGAGTGTAGAATTTATTGTTTCTATCCGAGTGTTGTAGTCATCTTTTCGTCACTCAGACACTATGCTTCCTGGTAGGCAGTCCCTCCATATCATTTGATGCTTTGTTAATTACTCGCAACCCCGATGCATGATCAGGAATTTGTAGTACTTCTTTGCTCCACCGCATGTGATTTATCCCAAAGTGTTGGCATGCAAATTACCATTGCAACTCACCAGCATGTTAAATTGAGTTGCATCTGCTTTTATTCACAAAGTATGCCTCGTATATATATTGGCGACAAAGTTAGCTTCCCACTAACAAATTTTGCTAATATCCTTTATTTTATATATTTCTGGACCTTGGTGTGTAGAAAATATTAATGTGAAGTTCACTGACCTTTTAATGTGACCACATGGACTTTGTCTATATAATTGTAGCTGAATGCTGAGACACTCCACTCTGAACTGAGCCGAGTACTTTTATTTTATGAATGTAGGTCGGAGAATAGCTCCTTCGTTTAGTCGGTGATAGTGTGAACACTAGAATCGCTGTCCACCCTTCTCTTAACTAAACCGCGTTAGGAAAATCTGACCGTACCCTTGATAAAAAGGTCTGAAGCTGAGTACTTTTTCGTATTATATAGCTACCCGGTTGGGATGTTCAAACCTTTGGTTATTAAGTCGGAGTCGAAGTACATATCTTCCATTCAAAACCCCGAACGTATGTCTTGCCAAAGGGGTACAACTCAAGATAAGGTGTTACTCAGATCTTATGATATTGTGAAGCGACAGACAAGTCTTGTAAAAATGCACAATTGTTGTTCTAACTATGAGAGGCGACCACCATTTGACGACGGTGGGCTAATGAGCCTCATGTGCCCGAGTGACCAACCTTCGGCTAGAGGGGGTGACCATCCCTGCGGCTAGGGGCTAATGGACCCCGTGTGTGCCGAGATTGACCCTAAGAAAGACGAGAGGTGACATGTAGAACATGGCCAAGCGTTTACCCTCGAGAGAGGGGATGACCTGACCCTCGGGAAGAGGGGTGACCCTCGGCGAGAGGGGATGATTGACCCTCAGGAAGAGGGATGACCCTCGGCGAGAGTGAGATGACTGCCCCTCAGGAAGAGGGGATCGTCGACTGAGAGGGGTATGATCGACCCTTAGGAAAAGGGAGACCCTCGGCGAGAGGGATGACCGACCCTCGGGAAGGTGGGATGACCGTTGACGGAGGGGATGACCAACCCTCGGGAAGAGGGGATGACCCTCGGCAAAAGGGGATGACCACCCTCGGGAAGACAGGAGGACTGCCTTCGACAAGAGTAGAGCACGCAACCCTCCACAAGAGAGCAGGATTCGACCCTGCATGAGGGGGCATGACCGACCCTGGTAAGAGGGTTGAACCATTGTAGTATTTGCCCAAGTTTCACCCTCGGCGTGAAAAATTGGCAACTCATTTTGTTCCCCTGCGTTCCATGAACCGGTTAGATGATGGGTTCTTCCCTTGACATCTGAGAGGCTTGAGTCTACCAAGGAGGGTAACGGATCATGATACCCCGAAGGGACCATCACTTCGTTACTGGTGACGGTTCTTCCTTTGACATCCGAGAGTCCATGGCTGGGAAGATGATGATTGACTGTTGGTTCCCGAGGGGACCTTGACTCGAGAAAGGATGAATAGATCCTCTTAGATTCCCCGAGGGTTATGGTTAAAGATTAGAACCTAGGCAAATATATAAGCGGTTGACTCGAGGGAATGGTGCCTAATGAGCCCTATAAGAGCCAAATGATTCATCCCTCGGATCTGGAGATGACCATCACTTGGTAAAATAGATTTGGCCACCGCTTGGTATGAGTACGTTGACGAGCTCATGACGATTGAATGATCATCAATCGGTAAGTTAATGATCCCGGGAAGGCTGAAGTTGACCAAACACTCGGATGAAAGATGACCCTCGAGAGATGGGTGATGGATGCCTCGGCTAAGGTCAGCTAGCCTCGTCCTTCGCCGTATGGTCCATGCCTTCGACGCATTGACGTTCGTGGACTTGGGAGTAAATGAGACCCCAATTATCTCGCAGGATGCAACGTTTGGAAGAAGGTGTTTTGTGGTGCCTCGGCTGGAGGGTCGGTTCAGTCCCCCATTGCGACGATTCCATGCATCCTTGCGTGAGGGGCTACATAAGCCCCATGTTACTCCTGACCCTTGGCAAAGGGTATCCGATCCCCGGTTAGGGAGATTGCTGACTTCGATATGATATTCCCGACTCCTGGTTAAGGAGTTCATTCGACCTTGGTATTGTTGTTTGTCGTTTCATACTTCTCTCCCATTAAAAGCTCGAGGATATAACCTTCTTAGATGAGAGGTGTTTCCTTTTCTCAATCGGCTGGCTAATAAGCTTCATGTTCGAAAAAATTGATCTGGAGTCCCAATGTCTGGGACGGATACTTGGTGTAGAGGGCATATTTCTTTGCGAGTTGAGCCCTGCTTATTTCTCGATTGCCCATACTTGCGCTTTTTATCATTGCAAAGCTGAGTTAAGTTGTACTTCTCCCGAGTAATGGCATGTTGAACTTTGCCTGGAGTCCTATGTCCGCCTGGTATATGACCGAGGTTGCGTTTGCCCGAAGGTCAACATTAATCATTGCTCGGTGTTGCGCAAACAACAAATAACGTGGATCAAGCTTAAACTCTGCTTTTATTTTCTGCAATTGTATTACAAAGATTACATTTGTTCATAGCATAGTGGTCAAGATCGGCTTACTCGAGATCCCGGTGAGGACATCCGGATGTGATAGCTTTTTGCTTACAACATTGACATAAAAGAAATAAAAACTGACCAAGGGCTGAACTTCAGACTGGTACTCGCTGGGTTTATTGAGATACACATCGCCGGCTAGGTTTTCTTTCTGAGGTGGCTCCTTCTTCTTTTGACTGATTGAGGGTTCAGGCTTCTAATTGGCCAAGAGGCAAGAGGCTGGATGTCAAGGAAGATTTCCCGCCTAGTTGTGTAAAAAACTGAGGGGTTATCTCCCTCATTCCATCAGCGGAAGGTCTCATTTCTTGATTGTCATTCTGACGATCATTTGTCTTTCTCTTGCCCCGGTTGAGGTCTGATCATTCATGCCATATTATTGATTTCTGAGGCACTGAATGTTATTTGAGCAATTCCAAAGCCAGCAGAATACTGTTGGGTGGATTCACCTCGCATGATAAGGTCTTGCTTAAACGCTAGGTCTTAAAGCCTGACATTCGAGGGCAGTAAGAGCTACATTGTCCTTTAGATTCGAAATTTGCCAAGAAGATTCGCATTGAATCGGCTTGATGTAACTAGATAGTCCTTCAGTTTGTTGTTTTCAAAAACTCATTAAATGGCAAGCTAGTTTTCTTATGTCTTTTACCAGCATAAATTGTTGGTCTTGAACAAAGCCTCTTCAAACAGTAAAATTGGTAATACAGCCAGATTGCAATTCCACTGAACCACGTGGAGGAGCAATACCTTTTAGTGTGGTCGGAAGAAACGGACACCATGAGGCCTCACATCCCGTTCATGGACTGCCATTTGACGTCTATGTAGGCTTGCCATGTGATCTTCGGGATCCGTGGTTCCCGTCGAAGGTTCTCGATGGTGGGGCACATTCACCTTTTTCGGGTCCTCAGTGTCCTATGATCTCCCTGCTAAATGGGGTCCGATGGACGCAGGGTCTGCATCGGCTGCCGAGATCTGGTGCCTTCTCCCGTCTGACTGACTGACTGAGATGCGGAACTGTCTGGCGTGGCCGCGAAAAGTGACCTTCTGACTGATGCGGAGTGACCGACTAGTGGCCTCATGCAGGACCGCGCTAGATCGAGCAAGAGGGTCGGCCGAGTTCTCCTCGGTGGGGGAGGCTCTAATGGCTGAGCAGCAGCGGCTTCGCCTTGGCTTCGGCGATTGTTGATGATGTACGGGCATCCAGATTATCCGACGCCGGTTTCGATTATCCTCCGAGGCGTCCAGAGAGGGCCTATGCGACGATGACCTGGGGAACTCTTCTACCCTTCTGGTCGGAGCGGGCTGGGCCTCGCCTGGGGGCGTTGCGCTGAGAACTTCCTCGCGAGGGAGAACGAAACCTGAAGGTCCTTGGACGCTGCCTAGAGGTTTGAGGCAGGCCTGCCACGATGCTGGTAGGTCGATTGGCCAACTGCTTGGTGAGGAGAGCCACCTTCTCTAGCAAGCATCAGTTCCTGCCCTTGTGACCGGGTCAGTTGGCTGAGGGAAGCGAATGGTAGGGCCGATTGGTCCTCTCATCCCCCTTGCAGCGTGCCCGAATCACGGCACGGCGGAAGTTGGCAGTGTCTTCCCTTGGATGGTGGCCCTCCCGCGTTCCTGTCTGATTGATTAGCTGAACATCACGAGCACCGTAACGCGTACTGAACATGGCTTTGCTTGTCGATCCCCACAGACGGCGCCATCTGTTCCTGTTCAAGGAACTTACAAAGGAACAGCTAGAAAGAATTAGGGTAGTGAATAAAGACTGGGAGGATGACAGCTGGCACGCACTGGTGCTTCCGTCAACGTCCTGGAGAGATGCGGGACACTTGGTCTTCCTCCGGCTAACCCTGCAAACACGCAAAGGTGACTAACCCGGGGATTTCGGGAAAGCCCCTCCGATGCTTAAGTCAGCAAATGAGACCTAACTGAAAGGTCGAGGGCAAGCTTAGAAGTAAATGCTAGGACTTATACTCGGTGGGTTCAGAATTAGATACCTGGTATGTGGACTCACCAACTCCCTTTATATAGGTTTGGTGAGTGTTACTTGTTGATGGTTTTCCCAATGTGGGGACAAAAAACTCTTGACATTTAAGCGTTTGGGACAGAAGTCTGGCACATTGTCAGACTTGGTCTCGTCCCACGAGGTACCTTTATTCTGTAAGTACGTGGGCCCACATGCTCCGTTTTTTGTGGTTAGGGTGGGACCTGTTGGGATTTGCCACGTGGCGCCTGGCCAGGCGGGACACTAGTGAAATACTACGAACAAACAAATATAAACGCAACAAAAAAGCTTAGTAAACAGTATCAAAAATTAAAAATTAAAATTCGAAAATATACCTGAGTCGACTGATCGAGGGAGGAGCGAGTGAGAGTCACTAGTAAACAGTAGAGATGATCTTAATAAGCTCGGCCGTGGCCCATCCGAATCCGCCCAAAAAAAGTTAGGGTTGCGGCAACCAAAAAGTATTCAATTTTTTAGTCTTTAAAAAAACACGGTGCGGCCCGCAAAAGCACGCTTATAGCCCGCAAAAATCCGCTCTTTTTTTGACTGAGGTTTGGGCTAAGACTTTTTACATATCAAGCCCGATCTTGCCCTCTGGCCCATTTGATCAACCTCTAGTAAACAGCTAACACTGGGCAGCTACTGAAGAAGTGAGATTGAAAGTGCTTGATTATAAGCAGTCGATTGTAAATTGTGTTATTTAGGGACATAAGTCGCACGGACAAAAAAAGGTTAACTTATGCCGGTTATGCCATAGGCCCTGGGATGGAGCAAAAAACACTGGGGTACGCCTTTTGCCCTTTTCGGTATGCCTGAAAGCGGGTTCGAAAACGGCCAGTTTCGAATTGGAATCGTCGATCAGTAGCAGTTCCGAAAATGAGGAAACTTTTGTGAATCGGCTTTCGGGTCCGAATATTGAAACTTTTGAAAGCAGTGTCGGGTACCCCGACACAGCCGATTTTGTAACCGGTAATTTGTTTGACTTTTGGAGTTTAATTAAAATACATTTGCTAAGGCTCAAAAGTCCAAATTATATAAACAATAAAAATTTTGAGATACTTATTGTATAAAGCATTGTGCTTTTATGGCCAAAGACACATTACAAGTATGAAATTAGAAAGGATATTTTTGCTTTTATATTTTCTTTTAATAAAAAGTCTAACTAGGTAAACCTGGTTCCGGTTCTAAAAATTTGGTGAACCTTATTCACTAATTACCAAGAATCGATCGGTTCGATTTCGATTCCACCAAATTGGCCAGATTCCCGATCTTGATCAACCCTAATAGCCCATAGCTAATTTGGATTGAGTTGTATAGGCTCTCTCTG
>SNQN01003878.1:0-56710 GCA_008642245.1 Bassia scoparia | reverse complement strand
AAAAAGAGAGAGATTTACTTCGTTATTGTACCTTTATTACATTGCTTGTATTGTTCTTGTCATTACTTAAATTCTTGTGTTTTTGATAGCCATTTCACAAAATCTTCTAATTCGATTTACATCGTTTATTCGATTAAAACTAACATAATTGATTCATGACAAGGAGATGGTGTAACATAATATATATGATTTTTTCATTATTATGTTTTTTCTCATGGTGATGATCCTATTTATAATATATATTTCATCACACTTGTATATATGCTTAACAAGACAGAATTCAATGCGTACAATTTTAAATCAGATAATCGAATGGACGACCGTTCCATAAGCACCTGTAATATGTTACTACAATTAAGCGATCGCTTGTCCATTATGAAGTATGCTGTTACATAAATAGGCAACTCACCTATAATATTAGATTGCCCCTATTCAAAGATCATCTCAATAGCTCTTGAATTCATTTGTATATTTATGGAACTACAATGAGACATAGAGCCGCGTACAAAGCGGCGGATTGGTTACTGATTCAATCCGTACATGTCCGACCCACACTTTGGTTACTAGACTTTTGTAGGGCCCTAGTTTGGCACCAATGTTTCGGCGTCGTGAATAACCTATAAGCACGGTGGCGATCCCCTCAATTTCGACAACACACCAAGCATCAATGCGGATTCCATGGCTAATCCATGACATGAAGTAGTCTCACCCCCTCAGCGGGGCGAGCCCTAATAATGGAGTGTATTTTACTTTAGGGGGCCTTATGGACATTTATCACCCTTTGGTTCAAAATATTCACATCTCGATTGATTCGACTTTCTAGTCAGTATCCTTTATACTTGACTCTTGTTTTACAATTGTATATAAACTGTTGTTCATTTCTATCGTAAGTGTTGATCTTTGCAAAAATCGAGTTGAGTCGAGGCCACTCTAGGTTGAAAAGCAAAAGTTGGTGACAACTGTTAAAAAGAAAAGTTCAAAACCAAGAAAAGATGTGAAATGAGTACTCCGTATAGAACGGAAGAGAGTCTCACACTGGAGATGAGTCGAGCTCATAATTAAAAAAAGACAAGCATCAGGATTCGACGTCGACTTGTCGACGAGCCTGCATCCCTCTCGAACCCTTCAATCGCAACAATCCTCCAGTGAGACTTCATGCTTAGGCAGTTAATAGCTGCTGAGGAGAAGAAAAAAGAGAAAATCAATACACCAATGTTTCTTCTCATGCCTCCTGGATGGGGAGAAGGTCTGCTCAAAGTCGCATCTCACGAGGCGAATGCGGCGAGTTGTTCATCTTGCCGTACGCAGGAGGGTAAGACAACCGTACCCAAGAGCTCCAGTGGAGCGGAGCCAGGGAGAAGAACAGAGGATATTGACCCAGAGAGGCTGCAAGAGATAGAGATTACAAAGACCTCTATCATTCCTTTGTAAAATGCCCAAATGGTCCAGAACTTCGAAGAATTGATCTTAAGGCCTTGTGACAACCCGGTGGCAGAGCTCCGCTCATTGCCCAGAACCAGAAAGTGGGACAACCCACATGCAGAGAAGATCACCAGATTTAAACTGTCAAGGGGTTTTTTACCGTTTCTTTTCGTCAAGACGCCGAGCTCGAACGAGAGCTTGAGGGGGATGAGAAAAAAGACGAACGACTACATCGAAGAAGAGGGGAGTCGTCTTTGGGGAGACTCTAAGAAGTTCAGTTGAAAGACGCCGAAGCATGCTGGATCGGAGATCTGGGCTCATTCCAAGGCTTACCGAGACATCCTCAGCTGCGCAAGGGTTACGCCCGGACCTTCTTTGTCTATGATTCATTCGAGGTGAGTGTGCTATTTGTATGAATATACTTACTTGTTTTTTCTGCAAAATTGTTTATTTTACTCTTTCATTCTTTTGTTCAGGGTTAGCTCAATACGTATGTACACCCTATTAAAATGTTAAAACTTGTCCAAGCCAGAAGACCGACGAGAAGAGCCAGGAGGACTTCGCGCTTCCAAGGACTGTCGTAGAATACATTTACAGCAACAGATTGATATGGGAGAGGCAAGTTATGCGCAACAGTAGCGGATGCACTCGACTGCATGATTGAACTACTACTATGGCGTATTGCTTACAATAGTTCTCACTGAGAAAGTAGAAGAGAGAGCCCAGCGAGGCAAGGACGCTCTGACTCTGAAGTGAGCGAGTCAGGAGAGGTCTCAAGAAATGGAGGCGGAATTCAAGAAGGTGACCTAAAACGAATCTGGTCGAGCTGACCTTAAGACAAAGAGATCGAGCAGCAGCAGCTCAGAAAACGAAGTGGCAGCCTACTAGCTCTCGTCTAATGAAATGCAAAAAAGCCAGCACCACAAGGGCTTCAAGTGATATGACGAAGAATGTCCCAACAGCCTTGTCTGAGCTGCGAGCGTATGAACTAATGTGCTTGAGGAGCGTATTGAAGCAGCCTTTGACGAGCCTATGCATGTGTCAAAGCTTAAAGTCAGAGGAAGGCTGTTCGAAACGCCTCTCCAATATAAATGCAACCGACTTTGGGAAAGTTTTTGATCAAAGTCGAAGAAGAGAAGCCGAAGCTCCGCCGTCCTAGAAGATGATGGAAGCTGCCCAACCGGCTAAGTGGTGATGTCAAACCATCCAAGAGTCGAGGTAGGGCAAGACTGCTACTGAGGAAGAGAGTCTTACAGTGATAATGAGCCTCGCTTTATTCTTGATTTTGTCTTTGAACATTTCTATTTTCTAGAACTTGAAATTTCCATGCTTTCTGCAACGTTTATGAATTAATTATATATGTTTGTATAATTGGCGAAGTATGTTTTCGTCTGATAAGACAACGAGTCACTATCGTCTTTTCCTATTATAATTCTCCTGTGTCGCATATTGGATCTCATTTAAAACAGTCCTAATTGCATGATTGCTAATCGATAGTACTGTTCGTTGCTTGTGAAAATTTCAAAAAATAAATATATCAACTTAGGCAAACTTAGCACTGTATTGCCCAAATTTTACAATGACGAAATCATAGCAACTTAGTCTCTTGTCATTAGCGAAAATGCTCAAGATATAAATGTTGAGAAATGTTATTGACTTAAGACCTAAGGGTGTTAATCAATCATACAATTTGAATCCCTTAATCTTGATATATTGCAAAACTGCAGCATTCTATAAATCGACATGTTATTCTGTCGAAAGACTCTTTCGTCAGTACGGGTAACCTATCAACCTAGTTCATGTCAAGCTCCCTTTTCGACTTACAAACTCTGAGAGTAAATATACTCTCCACATTCGACCTTTAAATTTAGTCGAGTAGAACGTTTAATACGTAATAATATACTCTCCAGATTTCGCATGCTTAACTTAGTTCGAAGCTTACTGGTTTACCTTGTCAAGTGCAGTGAGTAAGTTTTAAAATACCCTATCTCTTGATCGACATTTATATATGGACAAATATAAGTTTATTGATCTTAATATTGATTGACTTAAGACTTGTAGGGTGTTAAGTCAATCAATCATACTGATTCCTTAACTTGCATCATTTTCCCTTTGTAGGAATTTGTCGAATGCACCTAAATTTGCCTCTAGGCTGCCTTCTAGAAAAGCTTTGTAATGCCCTAAATAAGGGTCTTTCATGCTTTTTAGGAAAGACTTGTGGAAATTGCCTAAATAAGGTCTTTCGAGCGTTTTTAGGAGAAAGACTTATTGTAAAATTGCCTATATAAGGGTCATTTCGACTCGCTTTTAGAAGAAAACTTATGTAAAGTTCGTATAGTAAGGTCTTTCGACTGCTCGTATAAGAAAAACTATGTAAATTGGCCTATAATAATGGTCTTCGCGCTTTTTGGAGCAACAACTTACGTCTGTTCCCTAGATTGGGATCATTAAGTGCTATAAAATTGGAAGAATATCGAATTCTTTTTTATAAGCTCGTTAGCTCGATTACATTTTTCACTTATACGTAAATTTCGAAATTATAGTGTTCCAAGTTTTGGTAATGATTGTCTTCCAGGTCTCCAGCCTTGAATGGCCTCCCTTAGAGCCTCGACATTTTAGGCCCTCACCAGTTGGGGGTTAATTTCCCATCTTCTTATATTCAACAGCTTTCATTTTTCTAAAACTAGGTCCCCACCTTAGAGTCTCTTGCCCATCTTGTTATACTCCCGTGACTTCGAACTATATAAAGCTCTGTGGGAGTAAAGCAGATTGCCCCTTGTTCTGGAATCAGAATCCAAGTTATGTGGCGCAAGGCTGACAATATAGCTTCTTCGTCATATAATAGGCTTCTCAATGTGGGCCATATATCCTGATAGGAGAACAGCTTCCACCATAGACGAGCATAAACGGTGTTTCACCCGTAGATCCTTCTCTGTAAGTGCGATTGACAAAGCACAATTTAACAGTTTTCGCCACAGCTCTTTGGCAATGGTCCAATTTCTTCTTATCGCTGAGACAATAGTTGTTAATGCTTCAACCTGTCCATTTGCTTGGAGGGCGACTGAGGCAAATGCCTCTATTCCAGATCTTCCGCATTCCCTTAGCTTGGGTACACTCAAACTGAGCCCTTATCAAAAGATTAATAGGGGCACACCAATACTGGTATATGTTTTTCCAGATGAATTCTTAATGTCTGAAGTCTTATACCCTTCACTGCTCAGCTTCACCACACTTAGTAAAGTAGTCGACAGCGACTATGACATACTTTCGTTCCCTGAAGCTTAGGGAATGTCCCAGAATGTCCATGCCCCATTGCGAAGTATAGGTACAATGGTAACTATTGCCACGAGGAGTTTTCGGCGCACGTTGTATGGATGACATTAACACATTCTTACCCAACTCTGAGCATCGCTTGCAATAGAGGCCAAACTAATCAGTCATTAGGGTCTTTTTCTGCAAGTGAGTGGCCTGGCAACGCGAGTGTGTGACCACAATATCCTTCTGAACATCAGTACAGCTCTTGCCCCTTTTCTGGATTACACACTTTCGGCAAGCGGATGACTATAAGATTCTATAATTGCCCTTTTCCAGAGAACAAACCAGAATCCGGCTTGACATATTTCCTCTATGTGGACAGTGGAGAGTCCTCATTCATTTATATTCGACGATAGCATCATCACGTATTTACTTCTGTCAATGAGTTTGACTCTTAATGTCGATACTCTTGTTTGCTTAACTTCCAAAATATGTTCGAGGGGTGTTCCCTGCAAGAGCTGGCTAATTTAGAGAAGATCCGCCTTTATTCTCAATCTAGGCACTTGTAGCAATAAAAAGCTAGGATTGTCAAACTCCTTGATTTCTGCCTACCCATTTCCATGACTTTTTCAAAACATTTTGTTTAATCTCTGGCCTCATACTCCTCCATTGACTCTGGCTGACATCATTGAAGTCGACATGGCCTCAATTCCGGTGCCCCTGCAGCCTTCATGCATCTTAGTCCTGCAATCAAGCCTCATACTTACCGTCGTTGTTTGTCGCTTGAAAATTAAACCTCATGCTACTCATAAACATCACCCTCTAGAAGAAACTGATACCTGCCCCACAACTCACTGTTTGGCTGACCCAACACGCATAATTCTCAGACATTCCGTATGCCCTCTGGTTCGGAGTTTGGTCTAGCTAGAGAAATAAAATAGCTAATGTTGCCCCTTGGATGCTCATTCGGCTCATAAACTATGTCAATCATCCGACAGATGTGCCCATTTCAACATTCTACCCGAGAGACTCCAATCGAGTGAGAGAGTCTTTGACGGTTGATCGTATACAACAATTTATGGGCAGCAAAAATAACCGGTCAACCTTGTGACTGCCTTGAGCAAGGCAAGCCAAAACTTTGCGTAGATTACGAATTTCAGCACTTGTTAAAACATGGTGATAAATATACAGGAAGTTGGCACCTTCCTCTCGCTACCAAACCAGAGACAGATGTTGAGAGAACAGCAGGTAATATTAAGGGTTCCCCAACCGAGGATTACCAGTCGATGGGAGGGTAATGAGTTTGCTCCTTGATTTAGCGAGATGCCTCTTCAGTTCAGGAGTCCATTAGAACTACGTTCTTTTGAGCTTTGAAGAAAGGGTTGACACTTATCTCTCCACTTCTGAGAGAAATCTGCCTAAGCAGCCAAGCATCCAGGTCAACTCGACCTCCTCAACTCCTGCGTTGTAGAGTCATGTCGAGCACGCTTGGCACTATACTGGATTTGCCTCAATGCCCCTCTCGTACGCAAATATCCAAAATTTTCCAGAGGTTACCCCAAATTGCACTTCTGCGGTTTTAATTTCATCGGAAGTCGAAGTGTTTCAAATTTCCTTCAATCCGAAGGGGTACATTGCTAATTTTGCTTTGATCATAATCAATTATGCTTCGAGAGGTTCCGACAATCTGCTTGAAGAAACATCATTAACCCAACCTTTGAAACGGAGGGCGTTTCGTGGCAAAAGGCAGACTTTATAGGCATACACCATTGCTGTACAAAGCAGTTTTATCCTTAGTCTTCAGATTATGAATTTATGAACACCCGAGAAGGTCAACAAAGCTCATTTATTGATGTCCAGCGTGTGAATCACCAATTGTCTATCTTTGGAAGAGGAATGTCTTTAGGACTGCCTGTTGAGGTCAGTTAATCCACACACATGCGCCAGTGCATTGCTTGGAACTAAAACACATTTGCCACCCATTCGGGATATTGGCATTCCCTGATGAAGCCACCCCAGTAATTTTCACTTCCTTCATCCGCGCTTTGCTTCTGACTGGACCAGAGTTCTCTTTTTCTGCTTTGACAGGCTGTAGGGGTGACCTTCACGAGCCATGCTGGGTATCGACGAATCTCTTTTCCTGCTCTCTTCGACAGAGAAGAATAACCACATCTTTGAACTCCGACCAGCAGCCGTCTGATCTCTGACAAGGAAAATCCGGATCTATTTTCCACCTAATGTCCTATCCGTTTAGTCGAATCGAGGACATATTCTTCAGGAGCTATCTGAAGCTCTGTTTGAAGCATTGATATAACCATGACGGCCATTGCTTCTTGGTGAAGCCATGCACCATCATTACTTCCCCTATTTTCTTCCTTTTTTGCGGGTTGAATCATCATCTTCTTCTCCTCCCCCCGAGCAAGAGCTTGAAGTGGTAGTAACACTCTCAGCAGATTGCTGGTCTCCATCGAATCACCCCAATCGTTTCTTGTCTCACAACAAACTTGAGAACTGAGTGGGTCGATCACAGATTTGGATACCATTGAGAGTGGTCTGTCCCAAATATGTTTAGGCGGTGGAGTCCTTGAACCACAGGAACTTTACTTTCAAATGCTGCATGTGTCCGATTGCCAACCACTGGAGGGTAAATCCTACGGGTGAATACCCCCCCCCCCAATCGACAATTGGATTTTGCCTTTAAGAGTCATCATCATTTACTTAAGCTGGATGACAATCCCAACTTATAGAATATCAGACAGCTGCTGTATCAAGTTAGGAGTTGTTCACCTTATATTCGCCATTCATCTCCATACAAGTGGAATCATCATGGGTCAGTCGAATAATCTGATCCTTCAACATATTAAACTCCGGAAGGCTCGCGCCTGGACAGGCGCATCTTCTGCCACCTTTAGACTTCTCAAAAGTCTTTACACCTTGATGTTGGTCCACTGGAAGCAAACACCAGAATCATTGGCATACTTCATTATGTGTCACCATCATCTCCTTTTGCGCTCCCCGCCTTGCTTTTTAGATTGGCCCTTTATTAGATGGGGGATTTTGCCCTCGCGGCCAATTCTCTAGCTGTTCCTATTTAGAACATGACAGCTATTGGCATAATGCTAGATATCTTGATGTATTGCAAAATTTATTCTTGTCCGAAACTTTTTCTCTGTTTTCATTGGTGGGATTCTTATTTCCACTTTCCTATCTCCTTTAAATCTGAAAGAATGCCTTCGTAAACCATACTTTAGGACCAATTACTTCCCATTACGCTTCTGCTTCTCACTTTCGATAGACCAAGGTACTCTCCTTCTCGTCACCTCCCTTGCTCTGACTAGCTTGGGAGGAACGCAGAGGCTGGGCGAATATTCTGTGTATGTTTTACCTTCGCCATCATTCTCGACACTGAACAACTTCTACTCGAATGTGATCCTCAGCGCCTCGTAGGGCAGCTCTTTAAATCTGAGCAACCCTTTTTCACCGATGTCAAACTTGAAAATGAATCTCATGAGATCCGATGAACTATCAAAAACAACAGTCCTGGACAGCGCCTGGATTTGGAGACTTATGATTGAACCTCTAACATAGCTTTCGCGAGACTCACCTTTCCTGTTTATCTGAGCATAGTGTATCGCTACACTTTTTCTGTGGCGATTATCCATGAAATGATGAGAGAAGATCAATGATAATTCAGTGAATGTATGGACCAGAGGAGATCATTAAACCACTTTTGACTTGCCATCAGCGTCTCGGAAAAAATGACACCATGTGCATCGTCCGTGCGTGGTACATCAAATGCTATTACATAAGCCAATATTCGTCAGGAATCTGATGTTCCGATACGATGTATCGTCGGGAACTTAATCTTTGCTTCGAAGATAGATAGATGTAGAGAGAGGTGGGTTGAGTAAACGAGATTTAAACTTTCCACATCGATGACTGTTGATTGCCTACTCATTGGTGTAGGTGTGGCGAGGTGACCCTCGAGACAGAGGGGAACCTTGAGACAGCGGGTGACCCCCAATTCGAATCGCTGTTCTTCCCCAGAGTATTATATAAATCTAAGAGATCGGGATTCTAGAAGATACTTGATGGGGCTCTCAGCCCGAAATACTGATAAGTTGATCTTGTAACAGGAGGTTTCGATCCAGACTGAGTACTGTTGGACGTTAGTTGTGGAAGCTCTGCTCTTGTTTTGGCTCTCAAACAACCAACGACCCTTTGAAGTTGCCTTCTGCCTCAATAATGCCGAAGCATCAATTGACCGTAAGCTGGCCACATCTGAGTGTGGACAGAATGGGATTCTGCCGAATGAGAACGATGCGACTTTTCTGCATCTGTGATTTCTTTGGATGGGGCTTCGCTATAAGGCTAGTTGGAGGTTAGTGTTGCTTGGCATGCGCCGCTTCTCAGATTTTGAAGTTTTGTTTGGTGAGAGCTGTTTATCGCATAGTTTTCAGCTTGGATGGAGGATGTACTAAGCCCTCGATCACCTGCTTACTTTCCTTTTTCCAATCTCCTTTGAATCAACAACTCGGATGCTTTGTCTGCTGCTGTTATCCTGACCAATCTGGTAGATTTAACTACTCTTAGATTGACGTTGTGTCCAGATGTCCATCGTATCTCCCGTTTGTGAATGTAATGTTTGAGTCTCTGGCAGGTTCCGTCGTCGTGCTTCTATCTAGATCTGTACTCGTCCACCTCCATCGGAGATTGGATAGGGTCTGGATTGCCTCATAGTGCTCCAAAGAGCTAGTTGTGTAGCTTCAAGAACGTTTTATGAATCAGACAATGACTAGACCCTCCCACAGACGCGGCAAATGTTGTTAACAAGAGTAACGAGAGATGTGAGAGGAATACAGGGTGATTAGGCTCTCACCTAGTACCTGACGTGAGCGGTGATCTGAGTGAAACGTCGAGAGGTTTGAAACCAGAAAAGCTCTCGACCAGGGACCTTGGACTGAAAATGGTCTGGACTGAACAGCTCTCGTCCATAGGCTCATCGTGCAACTGAAACAAAGGAATAATCTATGATATTCCCCCTCCGAGGCCTAGTCGACACTGATTCAATGAGGTAAAAGTCGAAGTGTCAGATAATTCCCTTTTGTTAAGATGTAGGAAAGACTGATGTAAGGGGGCTGAAATACGTAAATTCTGAAACAGTGCAATTATGAGGTATTATACTGTCCTAAACAGTGGCTTGTGGACTTAATTACAACCATAGAGGCCCATGGGTAGGTTACTAGGGTTTCCCTTTTTAGGGGTTAATTTCCTTAGTAGCCTCCATCATTCATCAGTAAAAATTATCCTCTGATAAGAGTAAACTTTGTACACGTGGCGTGATTTGAAGGGATACAAGTCACCCTATTTTCATGCTTACGTGGCCTTTTATAGGGGCGCCACGTCACCCAAATCAGATCCAGGTGGCATCAAACTAGGATGCCACATCAAGACCTGAGAAAAATGTGAGGATAGAAGTTATTTGTGAAATGTATTCTTTCTCCCATTTATGTATAAATATATGGTCAATTATTGCATGATCAAAGTTGATTGCCCATGGATTGAGGTTGATGGTGGAAACGGTTGAGGAAATGCATACAAGGTCTTCATGTTTATTAGGGTTCGTCGTCTCCATGTTTTTGTAGTTATGCGAGAGGAACAGACAGCCCACTTCTGAGTTTGTTCCTCGCCAAATTGAACATCAGGTTACTGAGAAAAGATCCACATGCTGGCAGTCTGTCAGAAGCTCTTTCATGGCATCTGTATCTCATATCTGAAAAGAAGACTTGGTATGCTTGCATGTTGCGAACCGTTAGCAGTCTTTGTTGTATCGATTTCTATGAAAGGTCTTACATATCGACATATGGCTATCTTCACTTAGCACTAAGATTTGACAAATAAATCCACTATGGTGGAATTACTATTGCAATTGTATAAAGGCTTCCACGCGCTGATAGCCTCTATATAAAACTTGGACTGCTAAGATCACTGTTGAATTACAATGTTATTTCTGTAAGATTTAGGAAATATGATGCTTTTTATTTGCATCTCCAGTTCGGCAGGTTAGGTCACTGAAGCTGGAGCCTATGCTTCAGTTGCAGAGCTATGTGGTCTTTGAATCTAACGATTAAGCAGAAGGCAACTATAAATGCTTTTATACACTTTGCCATATAATTGATTGCATCATGAAGTATTATTTTTCATCCTATTTTCTAAATTCAAACTTGTCACTTGTACGGCTATGAGCGGAATCAAGATCAGCAAAAGGCAATAATCCGTTGCAGTCTGAGATTTCGACAGATTATCTCATTCGAAAAGCGGGATCCTGAGCTCCTTGATCGTTTTCTCACCTGTAAGATCCTTTCTCATTCCATTCAAGGTGTCTAGGATCAGTGTCGTTTTAATTTATGTCACTGGTACATTGGAAACTTGATAGTCTACTACAATTGTGGTAGATTGATTTTGATAGACTAGCCTGATCTAATAAAAGATTAATGAGCTGATTGTGTGATAATCAAATTCAGACTTTTCCAAGTTGCTATCCCGGAAATTTAATACAAGTATTGGAGGCCAGATAGAATCTGACATCTGTTTGACCGTCGTCTGTTTGATCTATGGTACCATTGAGGATGATGTTTATTGTGTTGTTCCATTTATAGAATTGTCAAATAACACTTTCAAGCCTTATCTTGTTGTATGTTAACAGATGTTACAGGCATTATGAACCATATTAATTTATAGACATTAGCCTTCCTAAGGTCCTACTTCATGATGTTAATGTGTACAAAAGTGCAATGAAACTCTCTCATATCTTTCATTTTCATCTTTGTAGGTCTTGGCTGATATAAAAAGTAGCTGTTTCGGGCAGATTGTATGAACATTCAATGCTTGAAGACAACATCGAGCGATGCTTGTACCTTGTAGAACTCTGTAGCATGCATATGTTGTGTTTGTTGAAGCCCCATTTTGTACGGGGTTTAAATTTCTGTACAACGTTATGGTCCTTTCCGATTGTATTAATGAGCTACCAATATGATTGATTTACTAGGGTTGAAAATGACCATATTATCTTGGAAATACATGTTGATTTAATATTCAATTCCTATCCTTATCACCTTAATTTCACTTCCCTTTAATGGAAGAGCATTTTAATTTCAACATTTTCTGTTTGAAGCAACATTACATTTAGTTTAAGCAGCAATTTTCTGATCAATACTGATTTTTGCGGGTTTTGTTAAGTTTTTAATGTACTGCTACAGACAGATTGAAAGTGAATATTTTTCATCGCGCACAACTGAGTTTAGTGCTTCACTAGTTCACTTGCATATGGAGTTTGCTTATCTAACTTGAGCAAAACTAGTAATTCTTAATGAATCACCAATCAAGACTAGCAAGTTTTAGTTATTAAACTTTTAATCATTGAAATTGATAATGACTGATACCAATTTAGTACCCCAATTGATAATAGGGCCTCTAAACATGCGCCAAAAATCCCTGGTAGCTATTGAGAATAAAAGGCTTGATACTGATTGCAAAATGCTCAACACTTCCTTCTCCATTGCTGAAAAACTTGTGTGGCTACATTCCTAAAGGAGAGAAACCTTGTAGGTTTGCTCGGTGCTCACTATATATATCTACAAAGCTAATTACATGGATATTTGGAGACAGAACATATGTACATCAAGCAGCAAAATTAAACATCTCTTCTACAAACAGGGCAGGAGCTTCGTGTTACAAGCCACTTATCCACACAATTTTGGTGAAATGTGTGGCTGCAGTGAGGCAAGCGCCTAGCAGTTTCCCCCACTTCAAAATCCTGAGCACAAAGTTTATTATTACAATTAGCATGAGTCGCTGAGAAATTTAATCCYGATTAAGCATACTAATCTGGTTTCTTAAAATCAGGGTTAAATACYAAACAAAATTGGGATCAAAGATAGACCTGCAAACAWATGGTGCAGCAATTATTGTCTGCTGGCRTGTTAATATCCACGATCACATGGCAAGGCAACTCCTTTAGTGAATCATCAGATAATCCACTTTGGGAAACATCACCYTAAACATCATAAACATCATCATAAATGACGTTCGCAATGCTAGCCTGCAAGTTTCCAAAGAAACTAATATAAATATCAATATGWTTGTAACATGACTTGAAACCACCGATCCATTCTAAAATTTATATATTTGATTCGTGCAACAACATTGACATCATTTTGCCGGTGGAATTAACTGTTATGCATCAATATTTAGTAGTCAAGGGTATTTTAGGTAGCACATAATAAGTTAGTACAAGTAGAAGAGTCTAGTATTAGGCAAGTATCCTCAATAAATAGAGAGCTAAGGAAGGAGAGAGATTATTATGGATGAATGAATATGAGATTGATTCTCTTGTATTCTTAGCTTGTATTTTACATTAGAGTTTAGGGTTTATGTATTATCACTTTGCTTATCAATCAAAATCAGTTTAGCACCACTAATTACTACTCTAATCCATCACTCTATTCTGTCATATTTTCCAGTCTATAACATTAACACTATCCACGTGAGCTGGATCATACAATTTAAGTTATTGAAAATGGTGGAGTTGCCCAATGTCAAGAGAAAAGAAGCCAAATCATGAAGCACAATTAGCCTTGTGATGATAAGACAATCATTTACCTGCCAATAGTACCCAGTTAGCACAGCAGGTGGTAATTGCTCCTCAACAAACCTCCCATGAAGCAGTTCTTCTATAAAATCTGCCTGGAAATGATGAGCAAAAAAAGGCAATAGCAAYATAAGTAACTGTGTAGACATATGACATTAAAAGATTTAAGAATTAAACAAAGCGATGATGCATTGCATATGATTTTTCCTCGCATATATCTGATTTTTAGATCATAGTATGTCAAGTAGAAAGACCTTATCCAAACGATTTAAACACTAAACAGGTCACAGTTTTACTGACCATAGACGAAGAATTCCGTGAACCAGATTGCTGTGAACACCAATAAGCACGAGACGCCTCCAAAACCTCAACAGAAAGAACAGCACCAGCCACAGCACCCAACCCTGCACCCCTAAGCAATCCACTATCAGAAGCCCTACCAGCTAAAGCTCCCGTAATGGCTCCAGTGAAAGCACCAGCTGCAAAAAAAAAATCAGAAATGAAAACACTGGGGCATTTGCTTACATGATTTTGGTATTAGGTATGGGTTTGGAATCAACAAAACCCATACCTATTGTTTACTTTGAAAAATATTAGATTTAAAACCCATACCTCAAACCCCCAAGGGGGAGGTTAGTATGGCTCGAGCCCATACCCTGAGTTTTGAATTAAACAAATAAAAGTCATTCCCAAGTAAATCCAAACACGTACTATCAACTATCAAGTACAGAACCAAACCCATACCACCTCGGTATCATTCCTCATTCCAAACCATACCATTGAACCAAACATCTTCCTCATTCCCTTTCTAAAACACCAGCCCCTAATTAGAAGACTAAGGAGATACACAAACTTAATGGAAAAGGTTCCGGACTATTTCAATCTACAGTCTTACTCACACCTACTTATCTGTTTTTAAGGAGGCTTAAAATGTTGAAGAGTTAAGGGTTGTTTCTGTACGGTTCAGTTCAAAACCACGACCAAAACTGGAAAACAAACGAGGCTCCAAGCTACAGGATAGCTGGAAACTACATGTGCATAGAGTTGCCAATGCAAGTTCCGAGAAAAGGTATTCAGATAAGACTATCAAAGATTAGTTTGCAACGAAACGTTAAGTAGGTCAGTGGACATCATACTATCAACTCATTTCACAATTCATGATCAACTGGATAATACATATCAATTTGACAAATATAATATTTCATTGTTCATTCATCCCACTTAAATATTTCACAAATATCATCCTTTCTAATTAGTACTAGAGATATCATTTATCAAGATACAAGACCCATCACACCACAAATAAGGATAAATTCTTCATTAGCTGATTTATAAAAATTCCTTTAATCAGCAAAACTAATTCATGATGCAACAGTGCAAGCGCGCAAACAACTATTTTACAATTATCAAATCAATTAATAAAAAACTACAATATCAAAGAACCCCAATTCAGACAATAATTAGGGAATCCTTTTTTCTACAACAGAACATCAATTTCTCCCATCAAAGAGACAAGATTTACTCAAACCCGCCATTAATTAATTAAAGCTCATATTTTAATGGAAAAAAATAGAGAATCAAAATTAAAACAAAGAATGTTAAATCAAACAAACAAATGACAAAAACTAAAATTCTTACCAAGAGCAAAAACACCAGTGAGAGCACCAGAAACAGCACCACCAATGAACTTGGGTATATAATCAACAACCCCTATTTCTCTCTCCTGAAATGACCCATCTCCTAAATTCTCCATTTAATTAATTAATTAATTTATTTATTTTTTTGGTAGCGAGAGGACCAAACAAGTGTTGAACCCAACTGAGGAAACCCACAAAAAAACCCTTTTTATGGAGTACAAAGATAAAAGAATGAGTTCCGGTTGCAGAGTTATAGGTGTAAGAAGGTACCAACCACATCCATGGGTTTCTGATGAAAGTGAAAGAGTGATTTCATTCGTAAGTGTTGGTCAGTTGGTGTGATCAATCCATGTTTGTGTAATTATTGRTGGATCCAAGAAAATTTTGAGTGCAATAAAATGCTATATTTTTTAGGTGATGTTACCTGTGACGTATTTCCGCACTCCACAATTTTTCCCTGCACTCCCCCTCCCCTCTCATAAATAGTGTTCCTTACCCATTGTTACGTACTTTGCGATACGTGCATGATATTAAAATAATAAATTTTAATGTAAACTACTCCGTATTATAAAGAAAATTTATTATACTTTCATTCTCGTTTATGTGATTGCAATTTTTAAAAACCCCAAAATAAATATTAGATATGTTAGAATTGAGTAGAAACACTTGAATACGAAGGCGAGATACAATATTTAACAAACACTATGTCCAATGTTTAATTTTTATTCCTGTTTATGCAAAAAAAAAAAAAAAAAAAACTTGAACAAAGAAGAAAAACTTACATAAGTACATAATTAATGTAATTTTTTTTCAATTTTTACAATTAGAAATTTAATAATTTTTCATCTTTCAAATTTAAAGTAAATTTCTAAGTTACTTTCTTTGTCAAATATTAATTGTTGTGCATTGATTATGAAAGAATTTGAATTTAGTGTATTTTTTTTGGAAGAATTGATTCTAATAATCTGAACTTTTATCCATTCGCTCATAATAATCCCTACTCAATATATTCCCATAATAATCCTAACTTACACCTCATCTTCTTCAATTCTAACACACCCGTTTATCTATAACCTGCTATTTAGGTTACTCCTAACCCACCCATTCTCCCTCGCCTTCTTTCTCCTTACAGACAATCAACCCCCACCCCCACTTGCCGCTACTCCCCCCACCCACAACCCACGACACCACTCACCAGCAACCACCATCCCCACCATCCAAATTCTCTCTCTTCTATTATACCTGTTTAAGTCTTTGCCACCCTATGGACCACCTACCACCCATCGAACCACCCTGCCCTAGCAGCCACCCTCACCACACAAATCGCCTCTTCTCCTGCAACCACTCTTATCACACGAACCCTGCTGCCACCATCACCCGTCGAACCACCCCAATACCTCCCCTTCCCTAATTGAAAACCCCAACCGCCCAATCGACCATCCCACTACCCCCATCCCTAATCGAAAACCTCAATTGCAAAATCCAATTCCACCAATAATCCGAACACCACCGTGAACACCACTTCCACCAATCGTTTCTTTTTTTCTTTGGTTCGAATCATTTTGGTTAGTTTTGGGTTGTTGGTGTTGCAAATTGGACGTAGGTGGCTGCGATTTTTGAGGCGGTGGTGTGTTGATGGCTGTGAATTTGATTGGTGGGGATGGTGGTTGCTGGGTGTTGCGAATTTGGATGGTGGGGGAGGAATTTCGAGTGGTGCTTTGCGTGTGGTTGTTTCTTACAGTATCGTGGTGGTGGATGGAAGGGAAATAACCGGTTTGGTGGTGGTGGTTTTTGTGGAGAAACGTGGGTGAGAGTGGGTTGTTAGGGAAGAGAAAGGGGGAGGGAAGGGAATTAACCGGTTATTTTGGGTTGTAATAGGTAATGATAAGTAGTGGGATTGTTAATTGAAGACTAGGTGCAAAGTTTGAATTATTACGGGAATATTTTGAGTATGCATTATTACGAGCAGTTGGGTAAAAGTTCGAATTATTAGAATAAATTTTTCCTTTTTTTGGAAAGTTTTATTTGTAGCATAGTAATTATTTCTCACTTTGAAGGCTAAAAGAGTAATTTAATAGGGGGACACCATTGCTCCCCCTTCCCTTATGTAATAGAGATATAATAAAAACAATTATAAAAAAACTTTCAATAATTGTACAACTTTTTTTAAATGAAAAGATTATCATATTACTCCATTTTAAATTCCTAGTCTAAATCCTTTCAATAAAAAAAATCATTTTAAATTATCATATTACCCCATTTTAAATTCCTAATCTAAATATCTAAATCCTTTTTCTAAAAAATCTAATTTGGGAAGGATCACGATTTTTTTTGTCACTTCCTCTACTTTTCTTTCTTTTTCTAAGGGACCATAACATTAATTTATACATTAATTATTCATTAGCTTATTTTAGAATCTTATGTTCTTATGGGCCTTAATGGCTTAATCCATGTGTTGAAAGTTTTCCGTTACGGAGGAAGTATATAGTTCGTAACTCGTTTTACACATGAGCGTCGTGATCAACTTTGTCATATTTTATTAAGTTGTGCAATTAATATAACTTATTTTTATAAAAAAAAAATCTATAATTATAACTAAAATAGGACATTGATGATGTCATCAATGTCATTTGTCAAGATCTCAAGCAAAATTTACCCTTCAAAACTACTTTTGACAAAATTTTGCAATTTTTTTATTTTATATAAAACTTCTTTAACTATATATTTTTTCAAGATGTTATTAATTTCTATTGTGCATACTTTATTGAATGTGACTAATGAGCTAATAATATATCACCATATCAAAATGCTCCATTTTCTGTCTAGTTTCTCAATTATTATTAAATTTTTCTATTTCTATCATGCAGAATATAATTATTTTCTATTATACTCTAACAAATTTTTATTATAAATATATTTCATGTATCAAAATCGTGCATCGCATGACACTAAATCTAGTTAAATAATAATAATAACAAATGTTTACAGATAAAAATTTAAATGACTAAAAAAAATCTAAGGCTCTTTGATACCTTTGGGGCAAACATCAAGAATTTTACTTGATTTTTTTATCTAAACTAACTTGGTAGAAGACTAACAAAAAGTAGAATTTATGGCCAAATTTTATCCTAACATGGTAGTAACACCTATGATCTATGCAAACAACACTAGTGAAAAACAACAGGAAAATAAGATGGTCAAGAGTCAAGACTCCCAAACAATTTCCATTTCTACATGAAACCAACCACTAATGGTTTTGCATCCTTTCAGATGCAAGCTGCTACAAGCAAGTTTCAGCACTAACTGCTATAAGGAAGTTTTGGCACAAACCTGCATTAGGAAAACTAAGGTTGACACTTAATAAAGGTGCTAATTGAATAGCATTTGTCCCTTTTTACATGTCTCTAAGTAAACCTTACGTATGATCTGCTGAGGTTTGAATTTTTCCACCCAATATACAGACAACAATACAAACACAAAAAAAAAAACTTAATGGGTAGTAATGTATGCTTATTAAAAATCTCTTTTGATTGAAGCAACAGATGCACCAGATGACAATCAAGCTACCTATTGGCTGATCACAATCCTAGAAATAGCCTCCAATGTATCAACAAAATTATAAGGCACTCGAAAAAAATCCCTCCCCAAAGAATCTTGATCGAGCTGGATTTCGAAGTTGTTGAAAAAATCCTCACCCAATTGAATTCCGAGTTCAGCAACAATATCATCAACATCCAATGAAACATCGTAAAATGTTGGAACATTTATGCAAAAATGGACCCTGAGCAAATGGAATTTGGAGATGATTTTGTGGGACAATCTTGGTAAAGGGGTCCCTTAGGACTGTTTAGGCTTAAACTCCCATTAAGCAAAGTGAACAAAATGTGACGGTAGCAAATCGCACCGCGCGAAGTGGCCTAGCACGCTGTGCGGGCTGGGTGTGCACCTTGAGCAAATGAAATTTGGAGGTGATTTTGTAGGACAATCATGGCAAAGGGGTCTCTAAGGACTGTTTGGGCTTAAACTCCCATTTGGATCAACATTAAGCAAAGTGAAATTTAGAAGACAGTAGCAAATCGCGTCACGCGCCGGAAGTGCGCGCCACGCGAAGTGGCCTGACGCGCTGCGCGGGCTGGGTGTGCACCGCGCGCACTGCTGCTGCTCGTCATTAAATTCGCAATACGTTTTGATCTTTTCCCGTTGATGATTTCGTTTGTTGGGAGCCTTCTTAATGCATTATTATGGTGTTTTAATTATAATAAAGCTGTTGGATATCAATTGATATGAGATTAAAGTGGTTTTAATCACAATAAATTCAAATTGATTTAGCTTGATTATGCATTTATTTTGGTGGTTACAACCTCAAATGTGGCTGTTTGAATTGCTTCTAAGTGCCTATAATTAGTTGCACTTGATTCATTTGCTAGGGACACAAATATCTCTTAAGCTTTCTTTCTTGTTACTTGCTTTCTCTCTGAAATCTCTTGCAAACTTTTCTTTAAGTGTTCATTACAAATTACACACAAAGTTTCTTTTCTGAATTCACTTTGAAGATCTACAAAGTGAGTTGCTCTCTCCATTGTATCTCATTAGTTATTTCGTGGTAACCCATTGATCCTAGATGAGCGAAATCAAACTAATAAGAAAGCATAGTTTCCGTGCCTTTGAGTGAATATCCGCAACTTTCCTCTTGTCCAATTTCTAACAATCTATTAGTTTAAATTTCATTCTCTGTTTCGGATTGGCATAATTACTCAAGGACATGGCTTTGAACTTCCAAAAGTTGGCTAAGTTTGAAGGTGTGGGGTTTAGGAGGTGGCAAAAGAAGATGCATTTCTTGTTGTCTACCTTGAATGTGGTGTATGTGCTTACAACACCAACCACCACTTCCCTTAGATGGAGAGGAGGAGCCCATTGTGACGATAAGGAGGCGAGCGAAGTGGGATAGTGATGATTATGTTTGTCGTGGTCATATCCTCAAGGCTCTTTCTGATTCCTCGTTGATCTCTATCAAAATGCGGAGAATGCAAAGGCGCTTTGGGATTCTTTGGAGGCCAAATACATTCCCGAGGATGCTTCAAGTAAGAGATTCCTTTTTTCGTAATTTTAATCTTTTTAAGATGACTAATGATCGACCTATTATGGAGCAATTCCATGAAATTCATCATATTTTGAACCAAATTCAATCACATAGAATGGTGATGGATGAGGCCATTGCGATTGCATCTATCATTGATAAATTACCACCATCTTGGAGAGAAACTAAAAATGCTCTTAAACATAAGAAAGAGGAAATGACCATGTAGCCATTGGGTACACATCTTCGTATTGAAGAGGGTATCCGAGCTCAAGATGGGGTTAAGGACTATACTACTAATGTCCAAAAATCTGCCATAAACGTGGTCGGGGTTGGTGAGTCTAGTGGGACTAAGTAAACCAATGTTAATCCTAAATCCTTTGATGAGGCAATGAAGTCTCATGATGCTACTTTTTGGAAAGAGGCCGTAAATGATGAAATGGATTCTATAATGGGGAATAATACTTGGGTTCTATCGGATTTACCTCCCGGTTGCAAACCTCTTTGTTGTAAATGGATTTTTGTTACAAAAAGAAGAGTCGATGGAACCATATTAAAACACAAAGCCCGGTTAGTGGCTCAAGGTTTTAAGAAAAAGTATGGTATCGATTACTTTAATACTTATGCTCCGGTAGCTAGAATAGCTACCATTAGACTTTTGATTGTGTTATCTGCGATTCATGGTCTTGAAATTCAACAATGTCAAAACTGTCTTCCTTAATGGTGAATTGGAGGAGGAAGTGTACATGAATCAACCGGAGGGTTTCAAAGTGAAAGGACAAGAAACAAGGCTTGCAAGCTAGTTAGATCTTTGTATGGGCTAAAGCAAGCACCTAAGCAATGGCATCAAAAATTTGATGATGTTGTCTTGGCTAATGGTTTCAAAATTAATCAATCCGATAAGTGTGTATATAGAAAATTTAATGATAGCGGTAAAGGTGTCATAATTTTCTTATATGTTGACGATATGCTTATCTTTGGAACTGATTTGGATAAAGTCATAAGAACCAAAGCTTTTCTCTCAAGTAGCTTTTCCATGAAAGATTTGGGACAAGCGGATGTGATTCTTAGAATAAGAATTGTGAGAGGAGAAGGGACTATTTCTTTGTCACAATCTCATTATATTGAGAAAGTGATTCAGAAGTTCAATGAGTCTAACTCAAGTCATTTCGCTACTCTTATGGATCCTAGTGTTAAGTTGGTTCCTTGTAGTGGTACTCCAATTGCACAATTGGAGTATGCAAGCTTGGTTGGAAGCTTGATGTATGCAATGACTAGCACTAGACCGGATATAGCTTTTGATATTGGTAAGTTAAGTCGGTATACTAGTAATCCTAGTATGATGCATTGGCAAGCACTAAGGAGAGTGCTTTGGTATTTGAAGAAAACCATGGAATATGGTTTGACATATACCGGTGAACCTTCTATCTTAGAAGGATACACGGATGCTAGTTGGATTTCCAATAAGGAAAATTTTTCATCCACAAGTGGGTGGGTGTTTCTTCTTGGAGGAGGTSCTATTTCATGGGCCTCAAAGAAGCAAACATGTATAACCGATTCAATTATGACATCGGAATTCATAGCCTTTGCTTCTTATTGTAAAGAAGCCGAATGGCTAAGGAATGTGTTGAGTGAGGTTGATTTGTGGATAAACCAATGTCACCTCTTGCTATACATTGTGATAGTGCATCAACAATTGCATAGGCATATAGCGAAGTCTACAATGGCAAGTCAAGGCACATTGGGGTTAGACATAGCTATGTTCGTTAAATGATCAAAGATGGTTGTATAACCATTGATTTTGTTTGGTCTCAACTAAATTTGGCGGATACGTTTACTAAACCGTTTCCAAGGGAGTTGTTCAGCAAAATGATCAAAGGGATGGGTCTTAAGCCTATTGAACAACTTCAATGAAAGGAAACTCAATTTGACGTCTAATACAACGTTAAAATGTCAAATTCAATGAGGATAGAATTTCATTTGTTGGTTGTGAGCACTTATTATTTCATCCCAAGGTGAGTGCAATTATTGCAATTATAAGGAGGTTGAATTTAAAAAAAAAATTTAATAAATCTTTGGTAATGGCTCAATTGTAGGAGTCAGTGTGAGAAGATTTACCTATATGAGTTAGAGGTTTGGCCGCCTCATCACGTTTGGGCTTAACTTGAGACGCTCATGAATGGATATGGATACCATGGATACTAAAGGTGTCGAGCCGTCGAGGTTTAAGTAACTTTTTTAGTGCTTGTGTGTATTGTACCTTTGATGATTCATAGTGGTTATATGATTCAAAGCTTAGTCTAGCTATCATTACAATTGGGGTCATTGTAAAGTGTACACATACTAAGTAGGATTTCAATTTTAAAGATATTTCTATTTAGGCATAAGCATGTTAATTTGTAATCTTTGCAAGTATAAAGGTTAGTAAACATTTATGTTATAATTGGGAGGAGGATTGTAAGAACATCTATACATAAATGGACCTTGAGCAAACGGAATTTGGAGGTCATTTTGTAGGACAATCATGGCGGCAAAGGGGTTTATAAGGACTGTTTGGGCTTAAACTCCCATTTGGATCAACATTAAGCAAAGTGAACTTTAGGAGACAGTAGCAAATTGCATCGCGCACTAGAAGTGCATGCCGCGCGAAGTGGCCTGACGCGCTGTGCGGGTTGGGTCGCACTGCGTGCACTGTTGTTGTTCGTTATTAAATTCACGATACGTTTTGATCTTTTGCCTGTTGATGATTTCGTCCGTTGGGAGCCTTCTTAATGCATTATTCTGATGTTTTAATTATAATAGAGTTGTAGGATATCAATTGATATGAGATTAAAGTGGTTTTAATCACAATAAACTCAAATTGATTCAGCTTGATTATGCATTGATTTTGGGGGTTACAACTTAAAATGTGGTTGTTTGAATTATTGCTTCTAAGTGCCTATAAATAGTTGCACTTGATTCATTTGCTAGGGACATAGAAATCTCTTAAGCTTTCTTGCTTGTTACTTGCTTTCTATTTGAAATTTCTTGCATACTTTTCTTTGAGTGTTCATTACAAAGTACACGCAAAGTTTCTTTTCTGAATTCACTTTGAAGATCAACTAAGTGAGTTGCTCTCTCCATTGTATCTCCTTAGTTATTTCGTGGTAACTCGGTGATCCTAGAGGGGCGAAATTAAACTAATAGGAAAGCGTAGATTCCGTGCCTTGGAGTGAATATCTGCAACTTTCCTCTTGTCCAATTTCTAACAGGATGTAGAAAATCAAAGTAATGAGCACTTAAAGATGAAATCAGATCATCTTCTCTAATTCAGAATAGTTTGATTAAAAGATCAAGAACAAATTGCATAAGGAAAATAAAGAGAATAAGAGAATTGTGTTTCGCATTTTCAGAGAGAAATATTGTAGAGTAATTAATCAACAATGATACAACTTAGTAGTGTTTAAATAGGGAACAAGATTTCTAGAAGATGTCGAGTTCTAACTGTAGACACCGAAAAATGTCTCCCCAAATTGAATAGCCGATGACGCAAAGTACAACATCTCGAAATAGATTAAATTTCGAAAGTCGCAACAAAATCCATAAACCATGCCCATTTGCACAAGTTGAATTAAAGTTGAGATTAAAATCATATGCTGAGAGCTCAATAATAGGCGGAAGTATATATTTTTATTTTTTAAATTTTTTTTCTTTTTTAGGCTTTTTTCTTTATTTTTAGGATTTTTTAGAATATTTTCTATAGGTTATTTCTCTAATTTCCACTTTTCATTTTTTGAGTTCGCTAGTATTTTTAAATATTTTTTCTGATTTTTCTTAGATTTTCTATGATTTTTACAAGTTTTATAAAATGATTTTCGAAAATAAATAAATTTAGAAATTCGTAGATAAATTTAGAAAATTCGGGAGTTATCTGAAAAAATTTAAAATATTAATCTTGTCCACCAAGTTTATCCAAAAGTTGATAAATATTGATTTGAATAACAAATTAGATGCAAAAATACGGATAAAAGTACCCGAACAAAAGATAGAATTAGAACTAAAACATATGGATCGTTAACGTGACAAACCACGTCAACACCAACCGTATATACGGTCAACTTAGCCATATATATGGTTGATGGACCGTATATTCGGATGATGCAACTGTATATACAGTTCCTAGACTATTTATACGGCTGTTATTCCGTATGTTTTAATCCTAAATTTATCTATCTTTTTTCAAAATACCTATAAATACATGCTATCGGTATTTAATTAAAGATCAACGAAAATTATTCGTAATACGTGCAATACAAAGCACTCAAAATCTCTCTCTCACACATATCAATCACAAACACAAATCATTTACAACATCCAAGTTTCTCGAATCCATCGCAACTTTTAGAGTCGTTTATGTGCGAATCTAGGTTCGAAATCCTGAGGAAATTCCATCTAACTCTCTCTCTTATTTTATTATAAATTTTGATTATATAATACTTTTCATTTACTTTTTAATTTCAATCATGTAAATTCATTCGTTTTCAATCGTTTTTGCCTTATCGCAATTGTATTAATCGTAATTGTATTAATCGTAATTGTCAATGCTAACGATCTCTTTTTTGTGATAAGCAATTGAATTGGAAGCAAAGCTTTCATACACTAACCTTTGTTTTCTTTAGTGTTGATAGTGATACAAGGTAAGTATATATATTTGAGTTTTCTATTATCGCATATAGATTGTCATCGCATTTGTATGAGACGTAATTGATTTTTTAAACAAGGCCAGAAATTTTTTGAATCACAATAAATTCAAATTATTCACGGACGAATGGATCTTAAGCATCAGATTAATTTGATTAATTTGAAGTGGTCGTAACAATTAGGCTAGGTAGTGATATGTGCAGGATAGAAACTCACGCTTATAGTAGTTTTCCTAGGCTAGTGTGCTTCCTATGGATAAAATTTGTAAGTTGTTGTGTATTCAATGGATTTGATCGAATGGAATTACAATGAGACTGAGTAGAGGCCGCTACATGAGTGCTGATTTGGTCAATGAATCTTTCCGTTCTATGTCCCCGAACCCACGACTTGGTTACATGATCAGATAATGGTGCCATTAAATTGGCACCAATGTTTCAGGCATCCGTGATTAACCTATATAGGCACAGTGGCGATTCCCCATTCAATAACACTACCCCAACGCACTCACGTGCGGGATCCATGGCTCAAACCCACAAACGAAATAGACGTAGGACAAGGCCCGATAAGGGAACATGCCTACACAAATAAACTCTTAACAGCCATTTGCTTAGGTGGCATACACCTCTAACAAACAAAAGAAAGCATGCAGTAAGCATGTATCTTCATGAAGAGTTTATTGATTTGTGTTGACTCTTGTGTGATCATGAGGTGGTATCACAAATCACCCCCCCCCCCCCCCCCTCAAGCTAGGATGTATTGTGGTGACTAATCCTAGATTAGACAGGGAGGCTTGAAATGGGAGAGGGGATAGCTTTGGTGAAAAAAAAATGCAAGTTGGGCTTTAGTAGGCAGGTAGGTGAGCTGAATAAGGCTTCCATGACTTTGTCCTTGTGAATTGACTGTACGTGCGCCGGGCGTCATCAAGCCGAGGGGTTCGATCCTCTCTACTCCGGGGGTATAATTTAAGGGCGGCTCGGTTCATTTGCTAGAATTGAATTCTTGCTTTTGCATATTGTGAGTATGCCTGGAGTTGTGTGTTTATATACTCGAATGAGTAACGGAAGTCGCCACCGCTACGCACTTCTTTTGGGAAGCTGCAGAACTCTGTTTTACCTATATTGCATAAAGCAAGGCGAAGACTCCATGTCTGGTAGTGCACCAAAGGTCTGGATTAGGGGACAAGGTAAGGGTGAAGTAGTGCACAACACCCCCACGCATCTAGCGGCCTCTACTCAGTTATTGCGAGTTCAAGTTCCGAAAGACAACAACAAATAGTTTTCCATTTTAAACCCTAAGCATGCAATACTTACTGGGCGGGTGATGTATTGATTTATTGCATGGTTTCCTCCTCATTCTCTTGTCATTTAGATGATTTTGGCCTCCTAAAGGCCTTGTTGCTACTAATATTGTGCGTTTAGTGTTTTGATTAGTTTCAGAATCTTTCAATGCTTTTGGATCGATTTTGGGCTGATTAGAAAAGTCACTACGGAGCTTTGAGAGGAGTAGCAAGGAGCTAGGAGTGGAGCTATGGACATATGCTCACTCTTTTGGTCATAAGTCAATTTCGTATGTCAAATTAGTGATTCCAAGTTGTATTGGAAACTAGACTTCGAAGAGCTTCGATTTGATAGGTCATATATCCCTAATTTGTGACAACTAGAGATCGAGATATGGCTTTCGAAGATAGCCACAGCGAGTCTCCCGCGTATAGACCTCAAACCGATCGGTTTGACTTAAACGATCGGTTCAAGGGTCGTTTTTGTCCGATTGAATTATTTTCTTTTAGGCTGATTTATTGAGGGATAGGATAGTCTTTTGAGAGGCTCATTTATTGAGAAACAAGAGTATTTAAGAGGAGAAATCCTAATTTGTAAAAGATTTTTTATTCTATTCTAGTTTTTATCAAATTACAGAGAACTCAATTACGTATTGTTGAAACCCTAGTTTTTTGGATTTTTCAATAGAATTCAAATCATTCATTTCATCAATTGCAATCACTCTTTTGGTAATCAATTCTTCTTTAATTTCGTTTTCTTATTGCTGTTCAATTGTTTATGCTTTTGATTATTGCTTAGAATTGTTTTAGGGTTTTTATGTTGTTGTTTGAATTGTTCTTTGCTTAATTATGTTTTCCACATCACATAATCATCATGCTTAATTCAACTAAATGAGCGAGTAGTTATTTCTAGAGCGATTGGGGATCTATAGCTGTATGATTGTTTTATAATTGGTTGATGCAATTCAATGGCTTGACTTTTAATCAAATTCCTATTAATCAAAACTTTCGAAAATAAGTGGAAGTGGTGCTGATGCCTTCTCCTTTTCTTTTCCCCTTTTTTCCTTTCTGGATTTTTGGGAGTGGCTGGTGACTTTTCCCTCCTTTTTTGGAGCTGCGGTTCCACCTGGTGCGGGTCTTGTTGAACTCCTCCAGGGTGATATCTCACTGATATTCTGCATTGCTGAGCCAAGGTATCCCACCTTTGACTTGGTGAGGTGGTCCTGAACGGGCTGGTCTAAGAACCATACTGCAAAGCCATAATTACCCACGTCAGGTTTTAATCTGGAAACCATTATGGCCTCCTTATTGAACCTGGTAAGATAATCACGCAGACTTTCATCTTTACCTGTTTACAGACATAAGCTCAACTGAAGATTTTTCCTTCTTCTACACTTATAAAATGATTTCTGAACTGATCCCCAGGTCAACAAAGCTATGAACACTACCAGGGGGAATATTTCTAACCAGGCTGTGCAATTCCTGTCAATGTGGTAGGAAATACTTGCATCCAGGTAGCATCCGTAAATTCTCCCAAATACATATGCCCTCATAAAGGGCCACATGATCCTCGGATCCCCTGTACCATCAATTTTATGGCCTGGCATTTTGACCTTTTGTGACGAGCTCCTCAAAATTTCCTCACTAAATGGTGATGAGGAAGGAATACCTGATCTCAGCAGCTGCATGCATGCGGTTTGACCAGGGGAAGCTACCGTTGGGTTGCCTTGTATCGGATCTGGTTCTCCAACCTCTTGAAAGGCTGAGAGGCGATTTCCAAGCTATCCATGAACTGACCGTCAGGCCTGGTTGCATGTCCAGACTGGTAGTCTGTGATGTATATCAACGGATTCTGCTCGAGAATCGGGTCTGACTGTTCCTGCGACGATCTCGGCGCACAAGCTCGATATTTACCTCAGGTCCCATACCAGCTTCATCTGGCATGTCTTCCGTTGACGGTGATGATCCGAATGATGGTGAGGAGGAAAGATGTGGTGACGAGTTAATTCAACCGCTTCTGACCGTGCGGCCGTGGTGGTCTATCTGCAGCGTCTAACCTGGTCATGTACCTCCTGTTGAACGGCTTGGTGTGGGCCAGGTTTGGGCGCATAAAAGTCGTTCCGATTGGTGGTTCCCATCCCGAAGTGTTTTCCGCCATAACCTGAGGATGCCAACCGCACGCCTTAGGATGTTTCTTGCTTGCTGCACCTGGTCTGGGCTTGGTGGATTCGATACTCGTGTTCTCCCGAGGGAGGAGGTTCTTGTTGATGAGTTCCCACTGGTCCAACTGACCAGTATTCCTGGTTCCTCGGCTGTTGTGGTGGGTAATGATGAGATGGTGGTGGCATTGAACCCCGGCTTTCGGCCTTGTTGACCTGGTGCGTCTTTGAGGAGCGGCTCCTTGCCGTGGATGATACTCCTCTGGTTCCTGGGGTCAGCTCTGTCGCCATGCATCATCTCCTGGTTGGATGATCCATCGTTCTCTTCACTCTATATGTGACACTACGACTCTCCTTCTAGCGCCAAATTGTTGGTAGTATATTGGTAGCTTGACTGGCAGTGGCCAACGAGCCGGTGTTGGTGAAGATGGATCATGTCTGCAATCCGATTACTTACAAAACACGAGTGAACTACCCTGGGCAACCCAGGAACAGCCCTTCGATGGAGGTGTCAGTATTTAACCAGGGTATTCAATGTTTATGAGAGAGAATGTAGGTGTGTTTGTTCATGGAGAACTTACCAGCCCTTGGGCCTCAAGCCTGCTTTTTATACCTAGAATTTTGCATGGTCACAGCTCCTCAATCGTGACAAGTGGTCCGTACATATACCAGGGTAGGTGTCTTGCATGCACTCAACTTTGACTAGTTGATTGGCAATTTTGACCCCTTTTGGCCATGGCATTTCTGCCTTAATTAGGCCCATTGGATCAGTGAACACGAATTAGGCCCACTGGATCAGTTAACATGGGCCTTGGTGGAATATTGGGCCTGGTGGCTCAATAGGTACCAACAACGGTTTATTGAATGCACATAACTTACTTTTAGCACCTTAGAAGCGTACTAACCCTAAAGATTACTCGAAGTGGGTTTTCTATTATGCACAAGAGACTTACCTAACCTAGAAATTGTGACCATTTGCGTTAATCCAATTAAAACGGTGCCTAAAAACCGTTTGTCCACGATTGTCCTGACTTTAATGTGATACGCATAATTTCTGGTCTTGTTTAAGCAATATATACAAATGATACACACAATGAAATGTGAAGTATAGAAATTCAAAACATATATACAAACCATCTTACCGCTGAATCTGCAAACAAAACAAATGTTAGTTCGAATAAAAAACGAGCGAATGAAATCTTCCGCCTTGGATCGCTATACAAGGATAAAAAATCGTTAGTATTGACAAGTGTGATAATAATGAAAATGAAATAAAAAAAAGAACGAAACCAGAAAAACGTTGCTCACTTTACTATTACATGGAATAATTAATAGTGAGTTTCTACATTTGTTGTTATTAGATTGAAACTCGCAATAGTTATTAATTAGATTGAGGAATGAGAAAGAGTGTGTTTTAGTGGCGAGTAATCTCAGAAGTAAACCTGTTATGCTTGTTGAATTGAAACAGAATCGATGCTTAGAACTCAACGAAGAATGTATTATAAGTGTTTGAAGAGAGTGAGAGAGAATACGCAAGTTAGGGACGGAAGAGAGAGAATAGACGTGTGTCGTAAAAACCGTGTGTTCGTTCTTGGAATGACAAGGCACGTATTTATAGGCCGGAGGGGAAAAAGAGAGGAAAAAAACCCTGCGTATATACGCAGCGAGAGCTGCGTATATACGCAGCTCGCGTATATACGCAGGGAACCTGCGTATATAGCAAGGAGCTGCGTATATACGCAAGAGCCTGCGTATATACGCAGGTCTGTGCGTATATATTCTTCCGCTGTATTTTTTGATTTCCTCCGATTTATTTTCCATAATACGTGATTCGCTTTGATTCGACGCACTAGACACCCTTTGCTCTCCAAGCAAGGAGTTCTAAGAGTTTTCTAGAAGGTTCCACGTATTTCCGGGGTATTTTTGTGTATTTGTGTATTTTTTTGTATTCCTACTTATAAAATCCATAGAAAAATATAGAAAAATCAGAAAAATCATCTAAAAATACTGGTGAGCTCAGAAAATGTGAAGAGAATTATGGAGATACAATATAATAAAAATCATAAATAGAAAAGAAAACTAAAAATAGAAAATAATTAAAATAAATAAAGATAATGTTTTTGCCACATTTATTTGTCTTTTTGGCTCAATAGTTCCGAGTATGACCTCACGTATTTCCAACTTTTATGAGTTCAAAGCATCTTTTCTAAGTCGAAACAATCGCGAGACGCGGTATGTTTCATCACTGATTACTCTTTTGGGGAGACATTTTTAGGTGTCTACACATAGCTGTTAGGAATTTCAACGACATTGATGCTTGATACACCCTTAGAGTTAGATGCATCATTCTTTATGTTGTAGGTCCCTTTGTTCTTGGAGTTTTGTTTGATAAGGTCATCCTCAATCTCGATGCCGATGCGATAGACCTTGCCATAAATTCCCAAATCTCGGTACCGAAGGTGGTTGCGGTATTTCGGGAGCAAGTTGTTGATGAAGATTTTCACCGACTCCATTTCTGAAGGGAGATTCACCATTTGAGCAACCACTTCCTTCCAGCGAGCAATGTAAATAGTGAATCCTTCCTTTTCATCTTGCTTGATGATTTTAAGTTCCCTAAGAGAGGTGGAAACCTGGATATTGCTGTGGTATTGCGTCATGAACGTTTTAGTGATGTCATCCCAAGTAGCAATGTCCTTGTCAGGAAGTGAAAAGAACCACTTTTGACAGATTGGATCGAGCGACATGGGAAAAACCTTAAGGAATCAAGCAGCATCAATCCCCTTGATAGCCATGGTGGCCCTAAACCCCTTGAGGTGGAATCTAGGATCGTCGGTTGGCTTTAACTTTGGTAAGTCTGCAGCAGGGAATTTCTTGGGGATCTTAGCTGAAATGTTCTCAAGTTCTGGTGTCTCAAAGTAGGCATTCTTGTTGGTTGCCTTTAGGACCATCTTTTCGAGCTTCTTAAGAGTGACATCGGACGACATATCTTGCTGATAAGTGCCAAAAATGGTCACATTTAGGCACTTATTTCTTCCTTAGTTTGGCCAATATGTGTGTTTTCGATATCATTTCACTAACCTTTTGCTTAGATTTTCACTTTGTTTAGTTTTGCAAAGCTTTGTTGGTTTTTAGTGGTTTTTATAGGTTTTTCTTTAGTTTTCTCTTCTTTTGTATCTTTGTACACTCAATTGCAAGCTTTGTGAGTAATTTGCAAGTTGCCTAGAAGTGTGCATGTTGGTTTAAGCCTTCCTACTTGTTTGTTTGGTTGTGGTTGCTTTGGTTGAGCCTTAAGGCACTTGAACTTTTTCTCTAACATCTTCTTCGAGCCATATTTTTTTGTATACTTTGAATTTGCAAGTGAAACCTTTTGAATTAGAAAGAAGACTTCGAGAGCTTTCCAACGGTATATTACAAGCTGCAATCCGATTACGAGCAATAAGTTATGGCCGTTCGAAGTTGAGCAGTTCAACTAGGATTTTTGCACGCGAATCGAGGTTTGCCCGCGCTCGCATGGCACGTGCTAGCAGGATCACCCCCCTCATTCTAGAAGGTTTTTCGAGCGTGCGTGCCTCCCCAGGGTCGCATACGCGTCCGCACGAGCATGTGGATTTTGCACGCGCCTCTACCTGTGCGTGTGGCACGCGCCTGCACAACCCTCCTCAACTTCCAGAAAGTTTTTCGCGCGTACGCGCGTCCTAGCCTTGCACGCGCCTCTGCGCACGCCTTCGTCCGCGCCTCCCCTGCCCGCGCCTACAGACTTTTCTAGTAGTATTTTGGATCATGCGCGCATGTTTTGGGTCACATGCGCCCCCGCACGCGCGTCCCTGCTCGCACGCGCGTCCACACGCACCTACGTGGCGTCCTTCTGCTTGTTGGCTTTGACCCTGTTGACTTGACTTGGAAGAGTTTTGAAGCATATGCCTTATTTAGTAATGGAAAACTTGTAATTATGAGGGCTTGTATTTTGGGCTTTGTATATATAGTTTGAGGAGAGAGAAACTAAGGAGAGAGTAGTTTTAGTTGCATTTTAGAATAATTTTCAGATTTCTTTTGTTCTTCAACTTCTTTTTCTTCAATCTCCATTAGAGAGTAGTGTTCAAGCTTCAAGTTTTGCTTAATTTTGCCCTAGAATCTTCAATTCTTACTCATATCTTGCAATCTTTATATACTTTTAGCCTAGAATTTCGAGGTAATTCCATTTCTTGTCTTAGATTTCAGTTTTATTGTTGTTTGCTCTTAGTTTTACTTGACTTTCGTTTTTGCAACTTTTTGTGGGTATTGTTAATGCTTTTGCTTTTGAGTTCTTTTGTTACTATCTTGCTTGTACTTGTGTTTGTGAAGGTTTTGGTTGTTTTTTTGCTTATTTTGGAGTAGTATTGGGTAGTTTCTTTAATACCCTTTTTGTTGATACAATTTCTAGCTTCAGTGGCTTCTTCTTTATGGTTTTCCTTTGTTTTCGATGTTTTTCTACTTCTAAGCATGTTGTGTGAGTAGTTTAGCAACTTAGGAGTGCTAGAAGTCCCTTTTATAATCATTTCAATGCCAAGATGATATAAATAGTTCTCTCCAATCACTATATTTACCTTGAATTGTGATTTCTCAAACCTTATTGCTTGGGATTTGGCCACCCATTGTCTTTGGGGTGCGAGATGATTATTTCAACCCTTTTCAAGGGATTTTGAGGATTGATTTTGGTATTGGTTTGATTCATGCTTGTTCAATTCTAGTAAGGTCTTGAGGGGACTTGGGTTTGAACTTGAATTGAGAGGGTTAGTTGACTTGGGAAATGATTCTAATCAAATTTCCAAACCATGATTACAATGACCCTTTTTTATTGGAGTAGAACATACATTTTGATTGGCATTATCCTTTCCTATAGAAGGTGACAACTAGTATCTCCTAGGTGATTTAGAATATTTTATTTTCCAAAGCTTTGTTTCAAGTTCTTCAATAGTTAGTTTTCAAACAAAATTCTCTTTCCAAGTTTGATTGCTTGCCAAATTAGATAAGTTCGGATTTAAACCCCTTTGATTCCTTCCCTGTGGATCGACCCTTTACTTGCTACTATACTTGTGTATAGGTAGTAGTATTGGTTTACAAATATTATTTAATAGTGACCCGGTTAGGCAATTTTCCCAACGACCCTAGCGGGGCACCCTTCAAATTGGCGCCGTTGCCGGGGAGAGAAAGGTATTTAAGTCTTTACGAGTCTAGCTTGGTTTTGTTTGCTTTTTCTTAAAAAAAACAGAAAAGATTTTCCAACTTCACTTGAAGTTGATTTTGTTTCATTTCGAGCATTTTTCACTTCATGCAAAATAGAGAGCCACTTATTTTTGACCCCGAGATTGAAAGGACTTTGAGGAAGATTAGAAAGTCTAGAAAGACGGGTTCGAAAGCTAGTGAGGAGAGGGATAGTGAAGAGGAATTTGAAGAGTTAAGTGATAGTGAGAAAAAGGTAAAGGATTTTGAGAAAGAAGTGACAATGGCAAGACCTATTAAGGATCTAGGGACCCCGGACACCTATGCAACAACTAAAGCAATTGTGTTACCTAATGTCGATGGGAATTTTGAGATTAGGCCGAACCTCATCCAACTCATAGAATCAAGGCCATTTTATGGGCTAAAGAGTGAGAACCCACATAAGCATTTGAAGGACTTTGAGAAGTATGTCGATACGATTAAGGTCAATGGGGTTAGTCAAGAGTACTTGAGACTCAAGTTATTCGAGTTTTCGCTTTTGGGGAAAGCTTTAGATTGGCTTAAGAAGGAGGTAAAACCCAACTCATTGACTATGTGGAAAAAGACAGCTAAGGCATTCCTAAAACAAGTTTTACCCCCATAGAAAGACGATCGAGATTCTAGCCAAATCGCAAGGGTTTAGTCAAAGAGTGGATGAGACCCTCTCCGAGGCTTGGGAGAGGTTTAAGGAATACCAAAGGGAGTGTCCTCATCATGGGATTCCCAAATGGTTTCTCTATCAAACGTTCTACATGGGGCTTAATATCACAAGCAAAACGAGTTTGGATGCTGGAGCGGGCAGTCCGATCATGAACAAAAGTGAGGATGAAATAGAAGGCATTATAGAAGAGATTGTGGATAACTATGCGATATGGCAAGAAGGGGAAAGAGCTCCCCCAAGGCAAGCAAAGGGCACTATCCACTCTCTAGGCAAAGGCGAGGTAGTTGTGAAACTACTTGAAGGGATCAAGGCTATAGTGGAGAAGTCCCTTGAGAAGGGGGGAATCTCCTCCTCTCAAGCGGCTCCACCCACCCTATTAAAGGGCCAAGGTAAGTCCAAGCCCTAAGTTTACAATTCTATGCCTCAAGGTGTTATGTTTTGTAGCAATTCTGGTGCCTATGATCATCTCTCTTCTTATTGTCATGTTCAAAATGTCTCTTTAATAGATGATTGTTTTGCTGATGAGTTGCCTAATGAGTATGATTTCGAACAATGCAACTTGATGGGTGACAATAGGGCAAGACCTCGAATGGGAGGCAACCCTAACCCCAATGCTTATGGGCCTATGAGAGGCCCTTACAACCAACCTAGCCAAGGAGGAAATGGCTTTGGTTACCAAAACGCATCCAACCAAAGGGATTTCAATCCCAAAGGAGGAAACGGATTTGGTAACCAAAGGCAATTCACCCAAAGAGGGTTTGGTTATCAAAACCAAAACTTTGCTAACCAAGGTTACGGTATTGGTAACCAAATCCCAAATCAGCAATGGCAAGGAGGGTTTAGGGGGAATGGCTCAAATTATGGGTACCAAGCCAATAATGGTGGGTATGTCAACTCCCAAGCTCAACCTCCATTTCAAGCCGCTCAATCAAGTGCCTATTATCAACACCCTAACTTTCAAGGGAGTATGCAAGGGCAATACATGGTTCCAAGAAGAAACCAAGTTCCACCTTAGTTCAACAATTCTCAAAATCAAAACAACTTTCAACCACACCCCACTCAAAGCCAAAACATTCCTATCATCCAACACCCTCAAGACCAAGAGTTCCCAAAAGAGGACAAATAAGAATTTAGGGCTAAATTGAAGGCTCTTGGGGGAAATATGGTCAACCTTGCCCAACAAACTCCAAAGTATATCCAACCCTCACAACCAAGTACCTCAAAGAATGATGGGGTTCACATGATGAAATCAAATGAGGATGAGGGAGTTAGTGAGAAAATGGAGGAGAAGGGTGAGGTGAATAAGGAGCCATTGGGAGAGATGGTCCATGAGAAAGAAACGAGTGAACAAGGGAAGAATGTGAAGAAAAAAAGGGTAGAAGAGAGTGAAAAGCCCAAGGAGGGGAAGGTGGTCAACGAAGGTGAGGTTGATCGAATGAGTGTAACTGAAGACGAAAAGATTGAGGTTTTGGAGAAGAAAAAGAGAAAGAAGAAAAACAAGAGTGCTAGGAGGAAGGGTAAGGCGATTGAGGAAGGTGAGCCTAGCAATGGGCAAGACCCTTCTAGTTTTAGGGTTATAAGTGAGATGCCGAACCCGAAGAAGTTCCTAGACACTATGTTCGGCCAATTCCTCCACAATGCTTCAACATCATCACTCTCGATTACCTCAAAGCGGGGCCAAGAGTGAGATGCCCAACTTCTCCTAATTCTTAGGAGAAGCTGAAAACAAAGGGCAAAAGAGTAAGGTCAAGCCCAAGAGTGAGTCTCCACGTGAGATCCCGGAGAAGCTCAAGGATCCGGGCACTTTCTCCGTCCCTTGTACCATATATGACATCCTTGTTAATAATTCTTTGTATGACTTGGGGGCGGCCATAAGTGTGATGACCTATCCGGTTTTTAAAAAATTGGGCCTCGCCACTCTAAAGCCCACCTCCACTACCGTATAATTCGCGGACGGCACCAACCGAGTTCCGGTTGGGGTCGCCGAGAATGTACTACTCAAAGTTGGTAAGAAAGGCCATATGTTTAAGAATGACTTTGTGGTACTCAATGTGGCTAGCAACTCCGATATATCCTTGATCTTGGGAAGACCTTTCCTAGCCACCGCCGGTGCTTGCATTGATGTTAAGCAATGCACCATTAGCTTCACGGTGGGCAAGGATTAGGTAACTTTCCAAAAGAAAAAGGTTATTAAGCCACATGGGGGTAAGTGTAACATGGTTTCTTCTCCCTCTCATCCTTGTGATTTACTTGGCAGTATGCTTGATGCCAACCCTATTATTGCTAGTGCGACTTTTTGGCCAAAAGTAGGTTGTGGCATTATGCAAGGTTCTCACAAAGAGCAACCCGAAGAATGCACGGTAGATAAAAGTTTGTGATGTCTCATGTAAATCTCCACTTCCTAGTGTCGAGATGGATGGTAAGATGTTCAATTTGGGCACTCCCGAGTTGGTTCAAGTCTCTAGGGGCCAAAATGGAAAGAGTAAGGAAAAGATCCCCTATGAGTACTTGAAGAGTGCTCAATTCTCTTCAAAAATTTCTCTTGATGATTGCTTGATATATTGACATGATGGGTGTGCTGAAGTGCCTAGTTCACTTCTACGATTGTTGGTGTTGAAGGATCCCCCTTGATGGGGTGAATGGGTCAAGCTAGTGACGTTAAAGAAGTGCTTCTGGGAGGCACCCCGAGGGCTTCGGCCTATTTCCCCTTTTGTGTTTATGTTTAGACCACTCGCTAAGGCCTAGTTGTTTTGTTTTTGTTTTTGTTTTTCGTTTGTGTGTTTGGAATGTGTGTGAGTTTTGATTTTTGGTTGTGTGCTTGGTTTTGATTTGTGGTTTTTGGTTTGGCTAAGGTCAATACCTTTTTAGCCTTTTCGTTTTTGGTTGTGTTTAGGAGGTTGGTTGGTGGTGTTCATGAGTTTTAGAGGTTGAGTTTTGGCGTATGTGTGGTGCCCTTGGTGGTTGTATGAGGGAATGTTGGTGGTGTTTGTTGGTTTTTATTTTCAATTTGGGGCCTTTAGTTTCAAAGGGTCCCAAATTTTTTGAAAAAAAATAAAAGAGGGAAAAGAAGAAAATAAGAGTTCAATGAGCTTTTTACAATTTTGTGGGAATAAAAAAAAAGAGTTTATTATTCTAAAAAAAAAATAATAAAAACAATAAGAATTCCAACATTTTCCCTTTTTCCCCTTTCCCTTTTCCCTTTTTTCTTTTTCTTTTCCTACCCCACCCCCCACCCCCTTTCACCCCACTCCACGGCTCCCTCTTCCCTCTTTCTTATCCTTTCTTTTTTATTTTTATTTTCTTTTCTCTCTCCTTACACTCACTCAAATGCACTCATTCAAACTCACTCATATTCATCAAACTCAAACTCAAACCCCCATTTTTACTAATTTTCATCCAACTTCAATCCTACACAACTCACTCATTTCTTCACTAAATCCTTTCAAATTTTCATCAAACTTCACAATTTTGAATCCTCTACATTTACCCTCAAATAATTTTCAATTCGGGGCACTTTGAATTTTCGTGGTTTTTGCTTGTGGGCTAGCAAATCATTTATGTTTTTGGTGTTCAAGCTTGATAACATTCTCTACTCATTTGTTTCAATCAATTATGGGAATTGTTATTGAATTTGGATGCTTGGTTTGTTATTTTTGCAAGTTTTTCTATGATTTTTCAATGTGTTTAGGATTGTTATATATTTGGGTATTACTTGTTTATTGGGAAGTTTGTTGATTTTTGATGTGATTTTGGTTGTTTTTTCAAGTGAGTAATTATTTTTGAAGTTGATTTATGTGAAGTTTATGTAATTTAGGGTTTGAAATTGTGTTATATATTTGATGAGTGTGTTTGAATCTTGTTAATTAGTTTAAATTTTTGCATAAATTCAATATATAAGTTCATGCTCAATTTGTATGCTAATTCAAGTTCATGTTTGATTACTCTCCCGTTTAGAATAATTGACCAATGAAAAAAAAGAGAGAATAAGTATGGGTTTTACACAAGAATCCAAAAAAAAATTAATAAAAAATAAAAAAAATTATTCAGCCAAAGCAAAATAGGGAGTGGAATTTTTTATTTTCACTTTTTTAACTTGGACTTGTATATGCCATGGCTTTTGTTTTTGATTGAGTATGAATTTATATGTTGAATTGTGTTATTTTGAGCTAATTTTGAAAGAAGATTTCATTTTAGGAGAGTTTAATTACTAAGCTTGTATTTATTTATTTAGTTAATTTATTTCTTTCATGGTCTTTCTCATGCTAAGAGTTGTTGTTGACACAAGTTAGCATTTGAGGGAGTTGGGTTAGTGAGTTGTTTGATTTCTCTTATAATCWTTGATTAACACTCTTGACTTCCAAATTTGATTGTGGGTACTCAACAAAAACATGTCGGGTTTGAACATCTTTAGCCGAAAAATTCCAAGAAGGCGAGGACAACCAATGAGCCTTCCTCCTCCTCGCGCCCTCCAAGAGAGAAGGAGGATGATCTTAACTCCACAAGGCCGATCGAGCCCAAGGGCTATGATATCCGGGCTTCCGGAGAATTTTTGGCCAAGCCCAATTCACTCAAGACGAGGAAAATCAACACTACCTCGTTTTGTCATCCTCCTACTTGTGAGGAATTTGGTATTACGACTCATGTGGAGTCTTTCTTGGCTAACGTCGGGCTTGTTGGACTTTTCAACGTCCAAATCCCGATAAAGTATGTTCCTAGCGTCTACAAAGACGACCCGGAGGCCATTCTTCCTCCTCTCGCTTATCTTAAGCTCACCTTGGAGTTTATGGCGAGCTTTTCCCAAAATGAGGAGAGTGATATGGTTCATTTTCGGATGTTCAACAAAACTTATGGGTTGACCATCATGCAATTGAACCAACTATTGGGGTTCGATCCTTCGGCCCAAATAAGGAACTTGAGGAACTATAGCCTTGTCCGGGGGTTCAAGCAACAATCTTTTTGGAGCGAAATCACCCGGGGAGTTGAGGTCTTCTACAACAATTCTCGCTCCTCGGAGATCATTCATGCGGGGATACGCTACTTCCACCGTGTTTTTGCCCCCATTTTCTTTTCTAGACAAGAATTGGGGAAGATTACGGCGGTGGAACTCTATGTTGTGTAAAGGGCCATCTATGGGCCCTAATATTTCAACCCCACCGAGCCCGAGCATAAGATCATTTGGGGGTACAATTGAGCGGAACATTTTCACAAGATCACCCACAACGAGGGCAACATGGGAACCATCCAATGTGGTGGTTTGATCTCTTTGCTAGCATTCTGTATTTTATGGAACTGGGACGTCTATGCCGGCCTCGTCCCTCTATCCACCCTTGCCTACTCGGATAGGGACAAATGCTTCAAAATGAAATTCCTACATTATCATGATAATAGGAAGTACATTTGGAAGGTACAAGACATCCCTTGGTGCCTCCTACCTTGTGAGAGGATGACCCGCCCTCCTGCCAACGCCCAACACCCTTGGAGGACCCCCATGGAGATAATACTAGTGGAGGACCTTTATGGACACGAGCATAAGGCTCGTATGGGTGCTCAACGGGGTGTTCGACCCATCCCTCCACTCCCCTTTGGAGCGAACCCGCTCAACACCGCTCCACCACCTACCCCCAAGGAGCTTCAACAACAACAACAACAACATCAACGACAACAACAACAAGCGGAGGAGGACCTCCCTTATCAACAACCAAGGCAACGCCGCTCGAAGCGACGACCTCGCCCCCCCTCCGACACGGAGGGAGGTACGTCTTATAACCCTCCTACTTCTTCTTCTCCCACTCCTGTTGCTATTAGCCTTCCTGAGTATTTTCTTAAAAAATTTAAAGATTTAACTACTAATGTGGATAGGCTACATAGGGCGAACGAGACGGTTTTTGCCACCCCATCCTACTCGGAGTTTCAAAACTTCCAAAGGGATGTGGATGAGGGTATTCTCCCTCCCTACCTCAACTATTCAAACTCCCAAAGGGATGTGGATGGAAGATGATGATGGCAATTCAATTGCCCGTGAGGGGGGAGTTTACCCCTATTGGCAAGGCCCGGGAACGTTGGACATCAACGATCCCGGGTACCGTGTCGTGCCTCCCTATGATTTTAATCAAATGGGAGGATGTGATTATAGAGGAAATCCTGTTTATCCCTATGACCCCGTAACAGCGGGACGTGATAGGAGGACAGATCCTTATTACAATTTTCCTCCCAACTACTACGGTGGTTGGGAACCACATGGTCCTCCTACCTCCCTCCGCTACGATTGGGACCCTAGCCGCATGTACACTGAGGCACCTCAAATAACGGAAGGGTTTAACATGTGTGGGTGGCCTTTCAATCCGTCACCCCACCCTCATCATAGGCAGGATCAAGACTAGTGCGCATTTGTGTAACTTTGCCTTCCCTTATGGTTGCTTTTTGAACTCCGAGACGGAGTTCCATTTTAGTTGGGGGGAGAGTTCCACAAATGCGTCACTTTTGTTGGTTGGTTGCATATGTTTTGTTTATATTGTATATATTGTATATATTGTATATTTGTTTTGTATTATTTCGTTTTATTGTGTTTGGAGTTGGTTTTTGCTTATTGGAGTCGTAGCTTGGTTGTGAGCCCGATTTTGGGGCTCTTGTGCATATATTGGTTTGGAAGCGGCTTTTTATGTTTCCTATAACTCCACCTCTTTATTTGTTGTAATTTATGTGGCTAGATTCTAGGATTTTTCTTTATACACTTGGAGATACTATCATTTGGAATTATGTGCTTGCGGCGTTGTAGGGGTTGTCCCTACGGCGATTTTTATTACATTTGTTTGCACGGCGGTTGTTGGATTCCCCCTTGAGGTTTATTTGTAGTGTCCTTGACTTCGGTCAAGTTGATTTTGAGTTGATAAGGGGATGATAAGGATTGTAGTGTAAATTGTATCTCCAAGTTTTTCCTCTTTTTCTTAGGATTTTTGCTATTAATTGTTGTGCTTGTATATATGTGTTGTGTGCCTTTTGAGTTTTTAGGTGCAAAGTTGGAAAAATCACAAAAAATCGAAAAAATGCAAAAAAAAGGCCAAAAAGATTTTCTTTTCCTTTTTCCTTTCTTTTCTTTCCTTTTGTTTTTCTTTCTTGTTGGTTTTCAAGACAAAGTGATAAATTATGTTTTGTGGGATGGATTTGGATTTTGGATGGGATTTGAGTTTTAAGAAACTCATTTTCTTCCCAACCAAGAGTCTAACAAGGTCTATCAAAATCCGAGTCATGAAACTCTCTTCCTAGGAATTCTTTTGATTGGCACGCTTTAATAACAGTTTCTTGAATTCGATTCTTGGGGTCAAGGATCAACTAAAGGAGGGGCACTTGATATGATCAGCACCACATGTGTGGGTGCAAATCAGGGTACAGAGAGTACTAGTGCCAAAAAGGGGGTTGACAAGGACATAATTAGCTATCATCAAGTGTCAGGGAATATTCAAGGGAATAATAGTACACACATGCACTAAATGAAGACACAACCGTTATGCTGGGAGTCACTCTGTTAGGATTTTTTACAACTGTATGATGTAATTTCTTTTTATTTAATTTTGTTGTTGGCTTTAAATAGTGAGGTGGGTGTATGTTGTTAATCAATAAAAGACAAATATATTTTCTCCTTTCTTTCCTTCTCTTCTACTCTAGTAGTATTTTTTTGCACTCGATGCGTGCGTGAATGTAGAAGCATTTTAAGGGGTACATACAAGCATTAAAGGGGTACGCGAGACCTGAAACTACTGTTGATGAGCAGTACAAAAAAAACCCCAAAACACTGTAGCAACACGCGTACCCCTTTAAACCTCCAATGTACCCCAGTATATATACATATAGTATACTAGATAATAACTGTCTCTTATACACATCTAGATGTGTATAAGAGACAGTTTATATAGTAAGGATAAGGATACATATAAACACACACACACACACACACACACACTAGTCGTTGCACCGCGCGCGATGCCCCGGCACAGGTTAAGTTCAAAAGTAAATCCAAACTATATTCGTTGTCTAAGCACCAAACTTGGGAACGTTAGCGGTCGATAGCTGAGCACAGAAGTGTTCGGTCAATATCTGGGCAAGGAAGTGTTCAGCCACTATTCTTCGCTAGTTCCTGTTGGATCTTAGGAACCTTGAATGCTGCTAAATTTTTCTTTCAGAACTTTTTCACCTCTTCAACACAGACCTCGACACCTTCGCTTGGGATAATACCACAATTTATCTGTCCACATAACAAAAAATAAGTAAATAAATATAGTCTTAACCTCTATCCAATGCTCATGGCAAAAACCACAATAGGCCAATAGCATCCTTAAATAACGGTACATCAATTCTATTATTTAAGCAAACAGTAGAGTTCTGTTCTCCAGATATGGAATGTCACTAAACTAAATCCTAAAAGTAAGAAACATATACATTTCATAAATTTCTTCTACTTCGTATTTCTTTTTAAAGTGTCTTCATATATAATACGAGCAAGACAACTACAAAACTCTAAATAAGTGAGCTTTGCCTTCACGATATTAGATTGAACTCTACTATGTATAATGATGTGGCTAGAATGCAATTTGCACTCAGCTAATAACTTTTTGTCATGGCATCTTTAGTCAAGTGATTAAATTTACATGAGATATTAATGAGGGTGTAATTAACAATCCACTTACAAGATCATTGACAGCCAAAAACTTTAGAACAGAGAAAATAAATCTCATAGCATGCAAGCATCATTGTCAAGTGAAAGACAATGATAGAAAGACTTTACTCAGACAATTGGTTCTGGAAATTCAACCAAACCACAGAATCTTCAAAGCATCAAACACGGTACAACCTCATGTCTTTTACGGAGTACCTCTGAAGTCTCTACCAAATCATACTTGACTATTATTATCATAGAAAAATTGCCATTAACTACCCAGTTTTTGGCCAAATTTAAAATCAACTACCCGGATTTCATTAAAATAAAAACAACTACCCACTTTTGCCAAAATCGTTTGATTTCACAACCCGGTTCGACTTTCTAATGGAAAGAATACCATCTCAGGCATGTGGGGCCCTCCTCTAATTCATTTCACCCCTTTAAAACCACGGTTTGCCTCCTCACTTATCCCCTATTTGAATCTCCATTTCTTTCCTTTATTTCTCCAATTTTTTTGCAAAATTCTTTTCAGTTCGATGGACTACGCCAAATCGCTACGAGGAGTCATATATTTCTAAGGTTTAGTTTTGGAATTGTATGACCCATTACCTCACGTAGTATCAAACTCAAGTTTTCCCGGGATTCCTGTGTTCCTGTCTTAGTTTTTTTTTTGTCTTAACTCCTGTTTTTGATTCACAATATACTAGTGTAGGCATTAATAGTAGTATAGTATATACTATAGAATTATGCATTCTTTTGTTGCAATGTCTTGTGGTGATTGCAATTTTAATTGTGGGCTTTAGGGTGTTCATTTACCGTTTCCTCTAGTATTCCTGATTTCTTGAATCGAATAAATTTGTTTGCTGAAGAATTTATGAGGAACTTGTTAACTCAGTGCACCTGTGTTAAGAATGAATTTACAATGAACAGAAGAGAGAGAGGGAAAGCGTGTAACAGAGTGAATTTGATAAAAAGAGTGAGTGAATGAGTTTGAGAAAAGAAGATGATGATGTGACTTAGGTAGGTCAGTAGGTGAAGAAAATTAAAACGGGGTTAAATGGGTAATTGCAGAGGGTAGAGGGTGTTTTGGAGGGAAATGAAAGAGTTACGGGGTCACTAGCCGGGTTAAGCTAGGTGAAAGGAACGAGAGGCGGGCCCCACATGACTAAGATGGTATTCCTTTCATCAGAAAACCGAGCTGGGTAGTGAAATCAAACGATTTTTGCAAAGGTGGGTAGATATTTTTATTTTAGTGAAATCCTAGTAGTTGTTTTTAAATTTGGCCAAAAATTGGGTAGTTAATGGCAATTTTTCCTATTATCTTTGATACTACAAAATAGCTGATTACAATTATGGGACTAAGACTTTGGTTGATTGATTGATCGATTATCTTTGATACAAAATCATGAAAAAATATTTGTTACATTGAAATAACATATTTAACGACTTCTACTACACTATATTAGTGAAAACACTCTGCAGTCCTCCAATGCATCCTTAACAAATGATGCACATTGTCACTAAACTCACTATGCTAGGCCAAATTAAAGTCCCAAAATACTAAACGGACTTCAAATTCTTAGCAACACATACCATCACAGAAACAAATGAATTGATGGCCTTCAATTTTTCAGCTACCCATCACAGAAAACATGTCTTCTATTAGCCTTATTTTTACTCTGCCTCTATCACTATAACAAAGACCAATGACCTAGCAAAATCATTTTATTCTTCAAACCAATGCAACTATTCCATTGCCTATCCCGAAGAATTATCAAATTGTCCACACAACGATCTCGAACATATAGTTTAGCTTTCATAAAGTTGGTTTTATAGATCTGGTGCTTGAAAAAAAATTGAGGTGAAAATAAACCCAGAGCAACTAATTGGTCTATTTATTAAACATTATAGTCCCTAAACAACTTTAAGGGCCAACAAAGAAAGATGTTGTCTATGAAAACAAAGGAAAGCCAATTGAAAATTTACATTCACAATTGCCTTCTTATACTATATCAATATCATTGTGCAAGCTGAAAATCTCAGGTTTCTATAAGAATCAGCTTACCTATCCATGTACACATATGTGGAAGAGTAGTTCTCAAACTTTGTGTACATCAACCGATGATGATAATCATCAAATTCAGAACTGCAAGGCAGAATAGATCAACATAACATGTCAAGAATATAAAATATTGTAATTGAGGACTTGCGGTGACTTAAAATTTGAAGTATATTCATCATTATATGCTCTACCTCCCTATAATAGGATAAAGTTAGATGGGCTCAAAGGAAAATGATAACCACAGTGTACCTTAACAGTCTTAACTACTCTAAGGACCATCCACAGCCAAAGAGAAACATGATGGTAGACTTAGATAAGCTAAACAAGTATTTGTTGCAGGTTGCATTTTGTTATAATAAAAGAAGCTCCTTAAATATTTAAGTACAGCATGTTGCATATAGTATGCCTCTGCAAATATAGATAGAATGCCACAATCCATAAACATATTTCTCTTGGATATACTTTTAGTACATATACACTACGAAGTAGTCAAATCAAAAGCTAATACCAACCAAATCACAGAGTATCAGACCATAGTGTATTAGTGTATAATATAATGTTGGTATTGTTGTGTGAAATTGTAGGACGTGGGCCGCGCCATCAGCGTATAGCGGGCGCGCGGCTTGGTACTACATCGAGGTGCTTTGCGTGGGCTTGAGCCACGGAACCCGCACGTGAGTGCGTTGGGGTAGTGTGTTCGAGTAAGGGGGAAGTCCCACCGTGCTAGAAAGGTTATTCACGGACGCCCGAAACGGTGTGCCAAAACAATGCCCCACGTCCAATCAAGTAACCAGTCTGGGTTCGGGGACATGGTACGGATTGAATCAGTAACCAATCGCCCGCATGTAGCGGGCCTACTACGGTCTCATTGTAATTCCATTAAACACGATTTATTGGATGCACACAATACATATCGCAACCTTATTAGCGCATAGCCCTAAAATTACTAAGTGAGTTACTATTATGCACAAGAGACTACCTAACCTAGAATTGTGACACTTTGCATTAATCAAGTTTAAAACGGTGCAAAAGCGGTTGTCCATAATTAATCTGACTTTAAAGTGATTCACATAATTTCCGTCTTTGTTTATGCAAAATATATACAAATTGGTACAACAATAACAATATGAAGTATATGAACTTTAAAATATATATACAACTCATCTTACACTAAATCTGCAAACAAAACAAAGGTTAGTTTGTAAAACGAAGCGAAACGAATCTTCCGCCTTGAATCGCTATATAAAGACAAATAAACATTGTAGTTCATTGATGAAAAAGAGCGCAATGAATCTTTCGCTTGAATCGCTATACAAGAATAGAAAATCGTTAGTATTGACAAAGGATAATAATAATAAAAATGAAATGAAAAGAATGAAAACAAAACAATGAAACATTGAAAACATTAAGAAAATCCTACATATTTACATGAAACGATTAAAGTCGGTTTCTACATTGTTAAATTACATTAAAACTCATAATAATGGTTAATTAGTTAAAAGAAAGTGAAGAGAATTATTGGTGAGTAATCTCAGAATTCAACCTTGTTTTCGCTTGTCAAAACGAATCGAAAGAAGCAAAAGACTCGTGTTTATGTGTATTTGTGAAAGAGTTTTCTGATGAAGAGAGAATGCAAATACGTATGTGAATTGACTGAGTATGCTTAGATCGTAAAGTTGGAAGTTGGAAGTCGAAAATCGTGTCGAAAATCGTGTTGAAATCGTGTCGAAAATCGTGTCGAAAATCGTCGGAGGCAAGGCACGTATTTATAGGCGTGGAGAAGAAAAAGGAGCGTATAACTGAGGAAGCAGCGTATATACGCTCCTCAAAAACCCTGCGTATACGCTCCTAGGAGCGTATATACGCAGGCTCTGCGTATATATTTTTCAAAGAATCTGAAATATTTTAATCGGAATAATTCTTTGCCATACGTCTCGATTTTCTAAGATTACGGATTATTCTAGACGCCTCTTTTGCAAGAAAGTATATTTCTAGGAGATTCTAGAACATTCCGCGTATTTCTAATATTCATGTATTTTCTGCGTAATTCTGCGTATTTAAACATTGCAAAATTCATAGAAAATCATAGAAAAATCAGAAAAATAATTTAAAAATACTGGCGGATTCAGAAAAATGTGTATATTTTCCCTACATGTAGTGGTAATATAAAATGAGAAGAAGCGCCTCCATAAAAAGTTAAAGTTAGTGATGTGCCATGGGAAAATAAAAATCGAAGTGATGATGCGTGCAAACAGCAGAGAATGAAGTGCGTCCTGAGAAGAATCGCACAGAACACGATACGAACTGTCTTATTATAAAATCGCTTACAGAAAGAGTCTGTATTATCTTACTTAAGAAGACATTATCTCTCAAAAAAGAGAAATTAATATTTTCAGAATCCTAGTTACTGATAAGAGATAATAATAATACGCGTTCTATTAAGGAAAAAATATTAGTATCTTCAGTCAAAAAGAATCAAATATGTGTAGTGTACTTTGATTCTTCTCTCATCCTACACATAAACACTATCGCTTACAGGAAGAGTTCATTATCCTGTCAAAAACGCAATTCTTCTGCTCCAGGTCTCTTTCCTCTACCCAAAACCGTATGCTCCTTGCAATTAAATTTTACAAATGCTGTTCCACCGATGGAACAATAGGCCCCGTACTAATGGTTTAATATTCGTTCATTCACTTTTATGTTATATGTGATTCTCATTTGGGGTGATAGCCCAAGCATTTTTTAATTTTATGCGAGAGTTATTTGATCATACTATGCAAGACACTCCGCCACTGTGACGTGATCTGATGCTCTCCCTAGAAGAATGAACAGCGATAAGTCCTTTGTTCACCACTCGAAAGTCGAAGAAAAAGCACTTCTATCTTTTGGTACGCCGTACCGAGCAGAAAAACGTAGCTAATGTGGTGTACTTTCTGCAATTATTGGCTCAATCTGGATAGGTATGGAGCCAACTTTGTGCCCGGCCTACCAAAGCAAGAGTTTAAATCACAATTTACAAACAATGAGATCAATTCGAAGCTATTCAGAATTACAACAGATTCGAGAGTCCCCCTCGTTAGAAGTTTGGTCAGCAAACAGCGATGTGGAAAGAATTACTATTATCAACATGGCGATACGACAAACGAATCATAATTTGACCCCAAATTCTGAATAATTTGCCTCCAAAATTTATGTATTTTGTTTTAATTTCTATTCGTAGATGTCTATTGACTATTAATGAATTAAATTTATTCAAAAAACCTAAAATACAGATGTATAATGATACCTTCACAAAAATAGCCTAACTAAATAACTAGATAAATAGACAATAAATGATTAATGGGTCCACCTCCACAAAACAACACCTATATCGCATCTTATCGTCCAGCCCAGCCGATGCACTACTCTATTATGAAATAGATTACAGAATTGATGTAGTATTAGACATCAAGATTAATATAAAAAACTTGTACATACAGACGAATAGACGAACCAGTAAATAATTCGCCCTCAACCAGTCCCCACCACTCCCACTCTTGTCATTTCCTGCAAATGTATTAGGTTATAACCATTTGTATAAATAATTTCACTCCTATTTCATTTTAATTGCATTAATATGTTTGTTTGAATACCAAATATCATTGAAACAATAGTGTGTATATAACTAACAGATAGAGCAACTAGCTGCCCCATAGGCCGGTACTCTTAGCATGAGAGGCATTAAGGTATGTCTACATGACTCTTGACTCTACTATTACACCAAATTTCTTCCTATTTGTTAAAAAGATTAACCGCTAGTCTTTGATACCCAAACCAAAACAAAACAAATTAAAAATTATAAAGTTGTAAATGATCTAGATTGTGTGTTATCCCTTATGGAACATCGTAACAAAGCATGCTTCTTGGTTAATCCAACCTCCCTGAAAAGCGGTACTCTCTCTTCCCTTTACACAATTGCTCTTTAGACATCTCTTAGCATTTTTTAAGTCGTTTTTCTTATAGAATGAATCCTATGACCCCTAACATGTGCTATAGCTTATTCCCTGATCAGCGGAGATTTCGGTATTTATAAAAAGAAAGAAAGTGAAATTAGATGTCCCAAAACCCGTTCCGAAAATGAGAGGGACTCTTAGTAGCAATTCCAATTGTGTGTTTTCTTTTTAACTATTCAACAAGTGAAGATGAAAATACTGGTGCAGAGAGATAAACTCCACTTAGTAGACCAAGAATAAACTATGCTTTTTTGTGCGACGCGAATATACGCGACAAGAATGTTAAATTTCATACTAATGCGTGCAAGAAGCTTGTTAAAATGCCCCTGAGTTTATAAAAATTCCCTATAAATCATTCTCCATAAAAAGAGTGAATTCTATTTGGCCATTGAATCGGAGTTGGAGATGTTCGATTAATGATGAAAGGATTTTTGGCTCACCACTTCATATTCACGAACAATGAAGTACAAATTAAGAAAATTAGCATAACGTAATTCACGAGAATTCTACAGATAAATAGGAATCTACAAAAAAAATTAATAAAAAAGCAAAAAAGTTAGGGTGATTTGGAAGAAACGAAAACTTGGTAATATGAGCAACTCACATGTAATTTCGTGTGTCTTATCGAATAGAGCCCAGTGTGATAGATGCGTGAAACACCCTGTTTCTTATATACTTGTTCAAGTTAGGTTGATTAAATTAAATTGATTATATGAATTTTAGTGGATAATGTTATACTAATTTACTTTTTAGGTTAAAATACTTTGTATTAGTTAGGAGCTGATTAAATAGTGAAGTCTTTTTAAAATTCACAAATTGACACATTATGATTAAGACCTAATTACATTCCATATAATTGAGTCTATGCCAATCTAAATAAATTTACTCCAAATTAAGCTAGGATTAAAATGTAAAGGATGCATGATTATCTTATTCTATACCTTGTGATCTAATTTATCATATTTTATAGTTTTTTAGTGTTTTTTATACCACTAAAAAGTTATAAAGAGGTATACATTGTATTTCCACGAGGTACCAGCTTTTCGATCAACCTCCCCCCTAGCTTTTATCCAAGACGGAGATTTATTAAATAAGTTCGACCCTTGGACACGCGTCAACGACTAGAGGTAAAACTCACGGTAACCTCATCGGGCGGCTCGCTTCTCCCTACGGCTGACCTTGGCTTTTCAGGGAAAATGAGTGACAACGAAAAAAATGCAATATAATTTGCTTATAAACTTTTCTATTGTTATGTAATACCCCCAATTCAAGCGTGCGTGATAAGACGACCTTATACAGTATACTCTACAATCTTGAAAATTTACACCAATATCTGGGTCTGTATCCCTATGAGTTGCTTTACCATTTTCTTTTTTTGCTGGTGGAAATGAAGAAACTCTGATAGTCCAGAATTACTTTGCCCCTCCCTCCTAATCTGCTGTTTCGTGGAACCACATGGCTTCTCCCACTATTGTTTTTCCCTAATCCTACCATTAGCTTATATTGGACTGACGAGAAATATAATCTTCACGACAAGAAAGTACCTGTTGAGCAAATGGCGGCCTCTTTTACGTTTTTCATCTTCTGGAGAAAGTTCGCCCTACGGAATCATAGACATTTTGCTGTTTACAGTTTGTGTATGAGAGTGAATGAATGTGTGTGTAACAACGTCTAACTATTCATTATAAATAATATTACAACTAACTGCGCATTCTGATCGCCTATATGCTTTTTCATGGGAGAATGACGAAATTTATCATTAGTGCGCAAGTCTTTTCTGTGTGAAACGAGCGGCCTGCGTGGTCCTCGGTCGAAGGATGTTCTACACCTAATTATCCCTACAAATGACCTTGTGATTGCTATTGTCGAGTCCTTCTGTTTGCGTAAATAATGTATTTCCCCGACAACTAAATAAACTAATAGTCATAAAGCAAAACAATCGCGGCTTATAGCGATGAATGCCGTATAGCGTGGTACATATAACAAATTGCTACTTCATAAAATTGAATAATATAATACCCCAATTAACAGGTTAGATGCCATGATAATGATACACTCCTCAAAAGTCTGTCTCTGGTATACGTCTGTTAAGAACTCCTTACAGATTCACTCACAGGATAGTAGTTCCTTGCTTTTGCCTCCAGATTCAATCCGTGTTTCAACGCTCACCTCCAGTCCAAATTCAACTGCATTTCTGGTAAAAAGAAATCTCATTAATGTGCAAATCGAATTGAATATCTTTGTAGCTAAAATTATAGAAAGCTATACGAAGTCAGACAAGAAAAGGAAAAAAATGGTTTGAGCATTAGATTCAATAAATATAAGTTTATATATGCGATAAGAACAATGCCGATTTTTCTAGGTTTATATTATGGCATTAGGTCGAGCATAGTGATGAATGATACATATTATCTATCTCGTGCTTTACGAAAAAAGCCCTCTAATACAGTTTTTCGATCTCTACATATGTCAGAAACCATCTCCCGAACAGGAGGGACAACAGAACAATTGCGGCTTTTCCAAAAAAACTCGAGGTTGAAAAGAATGTTGCGGGCCGACCTTGTAGCAACTACCAGATTCGAACGAGTCGTATAGCGTATTAGTGGAGTACTGCCGTATAGGCTCGTATATGAATTCCTTATTGAGAAGCCAGCCTACAGATCACTCAGGAGAACTCCGTTACCCCTCTCACGCTGACCTTGGCTTTCGTATTCAAGAAAGTAATGACGCATCGATAGCAACAATCGTCGGGAGCAGTAAATGCCAAAATAATAAGCCGATGAATGCCGATAGGCGTGTGTAAGCACACCCTGAACCAATGTTTGATAAGATGGGCCCTAGCCCTCAGTCTTGACGAGGTTAGCCGACCTAACCGGACCGTTTTCTCGCAGCAATGTATCAAGTATGTGGCGCGATTTACTGTTGGGTTGACAGGATGTGTGTTGTGGGTGGTGCGCAGGGCGATGCATATGCGGAGTTTGAGGATGGAATGAGTAATCTTGAGAGTAAAATATCTACGAAGATGGACGAGACATATAGAGGAGATGAGGCGTTATGAATAGTGGGAGTATGTCAAATGGACTAATAAAATGGGCGAAAATAAAATGACAGATCATAATATACAGTCAATAAGGTTATTTCTAATAGCATCTTGAAAATGACCAATAGAGTAAGCAAAATGTAGGACTATGAATCTGAGAGCGTAAATGTATTTGCTTGGTTAAATGGGAGTAGACCTTAACAGTGGAATTATTTCTGAGTTCTGAGATTTATGCTCCGAATATAACTCAAAAAACCCACAATCTATACTCTATACTGAACTCAAGAGCAAATAAATTTGGCTGAATCCTACCTTCGGCTACGTGGAGTTGCCCAGCCAGCCCACCCCAGTCACCACCCATCGCTGGTACAGTATTGCACTGTCTGCCCTGGAGGAAATGGATTCTTACACCTCCTTGTCTCCTCTCAAGGTAGCTTATAGATGGATCTCAGGTTACACGATATGTGTTGTCACTATTCCCCTTACCTAGTCTTATGACCTTACTTCTTTCGTCCTCTATCTATTGGTGCGTCTGCTACCAATTTCCAGCGACGACTTCGGTGTGTTTGTCCTCGTGATCAATCGAAGAATGGCGACACAGGAAGATTAGAGAGCAGCGTAAGACAGAAAGGCTATAATGCGAGGTTTTATGCTTAGTTTGGAGTTCGAGCTAGAAAGGGTTTGAATCAAGTGCATAGGGTGAAGGAAGTATTTTTCGTCTGTAACAACCTCTGTCTCATATAGTGACAGTGTCGTCCTTGATGTCTTCCTCGCTTAGCTCTTTAGCTACGTCGTTCCACGGTTACGCTTCGCCGATGATTGGTCTATTGGTCAAATTCAGGTTTAGCAGGCTCATCCGCCACCTGAAACAGGCGCGACCAGCCGTCCGCGCTGAAGCCTGTCGAATCACAAGCCGATGTTGCTATAATCGACATAAATCTCGTATTCTTAACTCTCTGATTGAACAGATTAGAAGGAGCTCACAAGAAGCAAGTTGTTGCTGAATTTGCGCTTGTTGACTTGGTTGATGATTGATTAAACGATATCTCTACTCTCGATGTAGAGTTCATGACCTGGAGTAAATGCTATTTAGATCTTCCGTGGACGGAGGTAAGTAAGGCTATGACAGCATGATTCGATTGCTGGTGATCGCAACAAGTGTGAGGTATGGAAAAACTAGCGCCGTATCTGCGATGAGAGTATCTAGAGACCACTTCGTACCAGAAAAAAGAACACGTATACGCCAAAAGCTCAACGAGTTGCAGTTGAGAGCAGCCCCTATAAACCACGGCTCGTATGAGAGTTTATATCTATGAAGGAGAAGTGTGTATAAAAAAACCTGCTACTTCAATCAGCCGCAACGTCGAATATCAACTCTAAGAGGCTCCAACATTTACGATTCACGCACTGGAATCTTCCGGCTAAAGTAAACGCGGAAGGTTTATCCGTCAATTTGTTTGTCTGGTTCTCTCGTATACCAATTCGAAATGATTCTAGTGTCTCTAGGAAAGCTTACAGAAGTCTGAAACGTTGTTTAATTTTGATTGTCTAGTTGAAGGGTTGGCTGTTCAAATTCAAACACAAAGCCGATCAATCCAATAGAGCCATGGCCAAATGGTACTATCGCAATTCTGCTGAATCTCAACCTCCACTCCTTGAACCTACCCCATAATCTAGCAAGACAGTGCCCTGTCACAACTATATGTCTTAAAGATCTCGACAAGTTCAAATTTTTCAATTATACATCAATATCGCGAATGAGACCACAACGGAATATACATTCATACTTCTCCTTACTTAATCCCTTGTTGGTGTAGATTCATGAGAGGATCGGAGGGGTTGAGACGCCAACCACCTTCACAAGAAGTTAACAAGAGCTCGGAGCTCTACGATATTCATTCGTCTCTATCGCTCAAACTCTCACCTACGCCTCTCAATGTACTCGCACTTTCCTCTTATCATGATTTCTAAGATTCAAGCACACGTCTATCTGCGTACTTCAGGTTGGGCAAGGTTGTTCTCGTGGATTAATCGAGCATTTGGACATAAGGATGACCTTCTATGTTATGATACTCGCCTTTTGTTTGTAACAACTATCCATGTAGTAAATGTTCCCTATGAACGGTTGATTCTAGTTAATCTTAATCAATCGTCTGGGGAGTCATCATGCTCGTAGACAGTGAGAGACACTTTTCCTCTTTTGAGGTTTGAATGCATTTACGATATGGAGTGGTTATATGGGTAGTAAACCCACCGAGTCCAATTGCATATTCGACAGAAGTAGATCTAATTCTCGATTTCGTGCTAACAACTACTCATTCTTTAGTTGTATGGTACTTTTCCTTTTTGTTTTTTTGTTTAATTCGGGACTGTCTTATTTTATATTTAACTTTGTAGTAATGTTACAGTAATCTCCGGTACTAGCTATTGTGTATCTTATTGCCTTCTTGTATCCAATTTTAGATAGAATTCCGATTTCGTTCATATATGGGGCAACTTTTGTTGGGTGTGTCATTATAACTGGTATACTGGTTGGTCTAAGAATATCTTTATGCTTATCAATTCATCCTGCATTAGTATTTTCTACATTTACTCCTCCAATGTTCAATAACCCTAGCATTCTTTGATTTCTTGTGTGCAGATTGAGGTCTTTCATTGTTACTTCCGGGCTCATCTACGTTATATCTTGGTTTTCTCTATATAGGACAGCCCAGAACTTTTGTAATATGATGTTTGAGTAATAGGTAGTCAATTGACAAAGAATGATTTATAACAAAATTCTTGTAGAAGTCAACTAAAGAAGGTGAGAATGCTAGGCGTTTTTACTATGCAACATGAATGCTTCATAGTGTTTATGGTACTACTAAACAGATGGAAGGGTTGCCAATTTGGGAATCATAATTTGTAAATAACTCTCTGACAAATGTTTAGTGTTTTATAATATAGAGGAAAAAGAAGGAGATCAGAATCTTTAATAGTCTTTTGTGGTAATCCAATCAATATTAGTTGATTCGGAAGACTCTAATAGATACAAGTGTAAGAGCACTCACATTCTCTCCATTCACCAGAGCAATAGTCGATCTCACATTCTAGACGTTATCTATAATGTGAGGTCTGACCATTAATTAATATGTATTTCCATCTTAAAAGTTAAGAAGCACAAAACTAATATGGAAGGCTAAAGAAAATGATGAAAAAAAGAAACACTTTTGGGTAGTAAATGTAACAAGACTAATATAAGCTTTTAATTAACATAGGTACTTAACTTTGCATGAATTTGGTAGATCCTCCAAACTCAGGAGGTGTTACTTTTATATAGACGCCGAATTACAATTTGAAATAAGAAAGAAGACAACTAATCGAAAACAATTCAGAAGTACGTAAGAAGAAAGGAAAATGAACTCTCCTGACTCAACAACACGATAATTCACCAAATAATATCAACTTTAGAAAGATCATCCATGAGTTAACTGATCGCTCTCAATGTTGCACACAAAATACATATGATGCTAATGAAGAGCTCCACATTTACTCTCATGATCATCCATTATACACAATTTCTCGGCTGCATGTTCTGTAGTTTGTAGACCATTGTACTTACGAGAATGTGGTAAGGAACACTATTCTTTCGTTAATAACATTGATGTATTTTTATACCTTTTCGCTTTCGTAATTCACGTTGGCGTTGCAAGACTTTAAATCTCCATTCTTCAACAAACAAAACGAAGAGGACACACGATACAGAATAGAATGGTCTGCATTTTCCTATGACAAAGACGGCAAGATCACACAGATATAACCCTATACTTCAAAACATCTGCAGCGCCGAAGAGACTAGTTATCCACAAAAGGTCGAATGAATAGCAAGCCTATACTTTTCTTCATTCCAAACATATCAACTCTCCATCTATTTCAGATCAACTTTTAAATTTGATACAGATGCATTAATCTATGTATATGTAATCTCCTCTATCTCATGTATTAATTAGTATGCTACCTCTATATGATATTAAATGTTAGTTAGTCATATAATTAAGTCTCTTCGGTAAGAAATAATAATTACAATAATAAATATAAATTATAAAAAGTATATTAAAAAGTGCTGTTTGTGTGGTCACTGATGAACTGTAATATACCCTTAATCATGTCGCTAATCCTGGTGCCTGTTCCTCTGCTTGCAATTCCCGCCCAAGTAGACTAAGAGAACTGATCTATAGGGAAATATCGCCAAGTGAACATATCAATACTTGTGTAGTGTGTCACTACTATATGATAATGTCTTAGAGAAAGTATAAAAGTCTAGCAAAGAAGATTTAACCTTTTGTTAAGGAATATACTGAAGGCTCTACACATTTCCATACAACCAATTTGCCTTACCTTGTAGAGACCATCATAATTACATTATCACATACTCACAGGAAGTGTGAATACACATAGACCCCACATCTCTGAATTGACGTGTTACTTAAATTTTCAATAATGTCCTCATATTTATATTTCAATTAATATCTATTCGCAATAAGCCAATTTTGTTATTCTATATTCATACACTCATAATTACATTAGCAAGTCACTCTGAACATTGAATCCCTTACCGAGTTCCAAGGAAAGGGGATAGGACCATTGCATTCGTATTTGAAACAACCGAGCTAGATACTAGTGTTATTATTTTAAAAGTTTTGAATTTAATAAAATTACGTGAGTATACATTATCAGGAAGTACAGTAGCAAAGTCTCACTATAATTAATATTAATATTGAATTAATTACTAATGTAAGTAAACTAAGGGTTAAAGTTGTAATTTATAGATGCGCTCATGGTGACAAGCAGAAGCATCATTGAGATAAGCCTAAAATCCACTGTGGTGTACCATTGAGACTTTGAAAAGCTCGCTGTAGTGTGAATCAG
>SNQN01003877.1:34834-56724 GCA_008642245.1 Bassia scoparia | reverse complement strand
AAATGTATATAAATATGTATACATTTATAAACCATTCATCTATATATCAACAGTTGTGAGAGGGTTTTTTTATTTTTTTTTTTATTTTTTTGGATAATATAGATCTAGCTGTTATTAAGTTGTTAGATATTTCATTTTTTATTTAACTGTTTTATATTTAGCTATTTAATTTTTAAAATATTTTTTGGATAAGAATATTCTTTTTATTGTTGTTTTTAGATCTAAATGTTATTAAGTTGTCAATATTTCATCCGTTTTTTATTTTATTGTTTTTAATTTAGTTATTTAATTTATTTTTTAAAATTTTCTTTAGATAAGATATATTCTTTATTTACTATTTTTTATTTGCATGTTATTAATTTGTTAAATATTTTTAAAATTTTTTTGGATAAGAATATATTCTTTTAATTTACTTTTTTATATTTTGTTATATTATTTTCTTTAAATTTTTTTAAGGTATCCTTGTGGGCATAAAGGTAATCACCAAAATTATTCGATCAAATTTGGGTGTTTGCTTAAATACTCCCTGCCGTTTTTTTAGTTGTTCTAGTTTCCATTTTGGTTTTAAATAGTTGTTCAAATAATCTAAAAAATAATTTTTTTCACATTTTACCTACTTTATTAATCTACATTAATGATTCTCCTTTTCTAAAATCAACTTTCATTACTTTACCCATCTTTTCACCCAAAATTACTTTTACCAAAAAATTCATTCACACATTTACTCTTTTTACTAACTACTCAACATTTTTACCCAACTTACTCAACTATTTTATCCAACTCAATCAACTCTTAAATATCGTGCAAAACCATATGGAACATCTAAAAAAAACGGAGGGAGTATAACATAGATATAGATTTACATAAAAAAATTTCTATTTTCTCTTTTTAGGTTTTGGATAAGAAATACGAAGTATTTTTATTTGTTGTTTTAGATCTAGAAGTTATAATATTGTTAGATATTCTTTCTATACTATTTTATATTTAGTTAATTTATTTTTAATAGCTTTTGGATAAGATTATATTTATTTGTTATTTTTCGATTTAGATGTTATTAATTTGTAGATACTTTCGTTTTAGTTATTGTTTATATTTAGTTATTTATTTATTTTTTAATTTTTTTTGGGATAGATATATATTCATTTATTTATATTTTCATATTTGATGTTACTTATTTTGTTAATATTTCTATTTTTATTCATTGTTTTTATTTATTTAGTCAATTAATTATTGTTTTAAATTTTTTGGATAGATATATTTTTTTATTTATTGCTTTTCTATTTGGTTATTTATTTTCTAATTCTTTAATAGTATGCTGGGGAAAAAAGATCTTCACAAAAATTGTTTGTTTATGCATTATATATAACAAGGTATGAAATGCCGCAAATGCGTGCATTTAAACATTTAGAATAGTCAATTTTATTTTTTGCGTTTAAGTAAAGGATTCTACTTTACCTCAAAAAAAATAAAGGTTTCTACTTTATTTTTAAATGAGATAAATAGGGGTTTTTAGTTTTTAAGACATAAACATTTATTAAGATGAAGAAGTGAACTTTATATGTATATATTTTTATTTTCTGTTATTCTATTTAAATTTTTATTACCATTCACGATTTTTTCTATTTTCTATTTTTAGGTTTTTGGATAAGATATATTTTTTTTATTATTGTCTTAAATCTAGTTAAGTTAATAAACTTGTATAATATTTTCTTTTTTATTTAAATGTTTTATATTTAGTTATTTAATTTTTAAAAAAAGTTTTTGAATAAAATATTACTCCTTCGTTTTTTAGTTGTTGCATTTTCATTTTGGATGTTTTTAATTAGTTGTGTTGTAGCAAGTAAAATGTGGCCCTGGCACAATATTTCCCTAGCTTCTGGGTTATGAAGGGGTGGAGGCTTCCCGTCAACTGCTACCCTCGGGAGAGCTGACCTTCTTGGCAAAATGTACGAACCTTACGCTTGCTTCTCCTGGACAAGTTAAGGTGAGTCATGGCACTTTCTTGTCTCCTGGCAAAGGTGCGTCCTGCGCTAGACGAATCGTCTACAGTCTTGCTCCTAGCACTTCCTAGTAGCCTGCACCTGCACAAAGGAGAATAATCCTTTCGGATTATCTCCCTCCGATGCTTAAGTAAGTACGGATTTAAAGGGAATGTAAATGTGCTAAGCAAAGCATAAAATGACCACGAGCTCTCAATTTATGAGTGGGTTGGTTTTGTAGAATTTGTGTTGGATAGCATTTTTCCAAGGTATTTATAGATCATTTACATTAACCTTGGAGCTTATATGTGTGACACTAGTCACCATCCACACCGTTGATTATCATTACTACCGCTGTTTGGTGTTAACGGATATCTTGATTCTCGGATCTGTTTAATTTTAACATCGGGCGCTTGCCACTAGGATGTCTGACCCTATAGTGGTGGACACGTGGCAGTAGATTTTTACATGGCACATCATTTGCCCCTCAATACCCCCTAGCCTTTTGGCTTGGAGGGTGTTTGATACTAGTAGCCTTCGAATGGACTGCTTCGTAATCTAGCGAGGTTTACTTAGTCCGATTTGGATTATCCCTATACTTCTTAAAAGAAGTTAGGTACTAAAATCCAATATGCCTTGCATGTTAGTAGTTACGTATGCCTTTTCTTTTTCTCTTTTTTTTTCTTTTTCTTTTTTTTAATATATTATATTGGAAATTTTCCATGCCAAACAGTAGTTTACAGTAGCAATTTCCCATGCAAGCTTCTGTCGAACTTACATGCATGGCATCAGTAGCTTACAACCTTTGCTTCAACCTTCGCGAGGCTCACTTTCTACTTAGTTTCTTCGTACTTTGCGAGGGAACAACCATAATACAAGTACTTGAAACTAGAGAGAGATATGACACACAATTTCACCATTCGTAGCTTCAATGCGATTGAGAATTCTGGAAACAATCACGATGAGTCGCACCTTGTGTCGCGCTTTGTGATAGCATGGCGATGAAAAAGGTGAGAAAGTGATGCCTAACACGTCGCTACTATAATGGAGAAGCATTGTCTTGGCTTTCAAGGAATACATGGAGCTCGAGGTAGCAGTGATTGTCCTCACATACTAGTTCGCACATTCATCTTTCGCACATTGACCTTCGCTCCTTGTGAAGTGTAAGACTCGAAGTGTATTGAGGATCCTTGAATTTAGGAACGGTGAGTTCTCGCGTCGCCGTAGTGCCTTCGCACTTGCGAGGGAGGTGGAGCTACGAGCCCTAAAACTTTTAAATTACAAAACTACTATAAACCTCGCCGTCGCGACCTTTGTTGCTTCGCACTTGCGAGGAAATGCTCATGCGAAGGTAGGCTCGAGCGACTCGTCTATTGCTATGGAGTGCGACTCCTTTTGACTTTTTTACAAAACGGTCGTGAGCTCGCACGTCGACTTTGTGGTTCACTATCTTGCGAGGAGGTTGAAGTGGGAGCTCAAAGCTTTCAATGTTACAAAGGTTGAGCCCCGCGTCGTCGTTGTCTCCTTCGCACGTTCGAGAGGGGAGGTTGGAGCTGCGGCTCAAAACCCTTTGAGTAGAGACAGTGAGACCTCGCCGGTCGCTGATTTGTAGAACTCTGATCCAGTGATTCGAGGGGACGGTTGGAGTTGCGAGCATAAAACCTTTATATTAGAAAACGGTGAGCTTCGCTCGTCCGGCTGGTTTCTTCGCATTGCGAAGGAGATGAGAGGTTGCGAGCTCGGTTGATTTTTGTGTACCAATACACTTGGGTTCGCACGGTAGCTTGGTTGTAGATTTGTTGATAGATGTGGAGTGCGGAGGAGGAGTGGCTTTGGAGCGAAAACGTGAAGCATGTCAGTAAAAAACATAAAAAAGAGCATGGCGCGATTGTGGACTTTCGATTAGCATGATGCCTCGAGTGTATAAAGAGAGGCAGGATCATTGCTTATAGGCATGCATGGCGTTCGGACTTTTTGTATGGATGTTTCTTCATTTTTAATATATATATATTGATAATATATATATACTTATTTTTATATATTAAATTTATCTTCTTCTTTTTTGTTTTTACAATAATTATACATCACTATGGTGAGATAGATGGAAGAAGTGATGCATTGAGAATTTCCTCCTAAATTAATATTAGTATGGATTATGGTAGTAGCGATATATGTGCACTAACTTGCTTGTAGACTTGTCAGTTGTAGGCTTATTTTCAAAACCGCACGTGCCTTCTATTTCTTGCTAATAGCATAATATAATTATCAGATGGAAAGTAGAGTTTGCATCATGACTCATGCATTGTTATGATCATTAGATGATCATCCCAACTTGTGTGCTTTGTATCATGGGAATCGCATGATAAAAATGTTAGTTTGCAATTTGATCTTCACCATATCAGCCACTCAATATCAAGCATCTCTTCCTTTTGGCCGAGGTTTGCGATGATGAGTTTGTCAACATAAAATAGTGACGTCGTCACTCGCCACATTTCCGAGGGCATTTAGCAGTTTGTGCGCTATCCGAGTGCTAAACCCTTTCCATGTCTGGCACTTTTTTGAAGATCTTGTGCCGATATCAAAAAGATTCATTTTTAAAAACAGTGAGCTCGCTGATCGACTTTCTGAGGCTTTAGCACTTTTCTCCGGGGCTTAGCTCTTTTCGAGCTTTTCAGTACCCCTTAGCACATTTTGAAGGCCTGGTGCGACCTCAAAAGGTGATCGTTTTTACAAAACGGTGACTCGCTGATCCCACTTTGTGAGGGCTTAGGCACTTTTCTGGGCTTAGCATCCGTTTTCGAGCTTTTTCAGTGCTTCAGCACTTTATTCGAAGGCCTGGTGCGAGCTCAAAAGTGGTACTCGTTACAAAACGGTGTGACGGCTCGCTGGTCGCACTTTTTCGCGGGCCCCTTTAAAAGGTATTTAAACTTTTTTTCCGGGAGAAGGAGGGGGCTTTTTAGCCCACTTTTCGAGCTTTTCGCGTGCCCTAACACTTTCCGACGTGCTACCAACATGCGTTGGAAATGCCAATTGAGTGCCATGGCACTTTGCAAGTCCCTATACAACTTTGGTGTTGCGATCACACTTCTTTAAACCCGAAAATCTCCAAGTTTATAGATTCCTAAGAATTGCATTGACTATATGAGGCCTAGTAGGGCGATCAAGTCAAATCAATCATACAGTTGCCCTTAAGTCTCTGGGGGGATGGAGTCGAGCGGCTGGTCGGCATAATAGGGGTATTTTGCCCTGTCCGCGATATGTTGCCGGACGCTCCCTATCGCAACTTTTCCAGGGTCACTGCCCTTCGCCTAGGTTACTGGGACGCTTGCCACTTACACCGGCAGAGTGCAGGTGTCCGTGAGGGCCTGTGAGGAGTGGTGTGCAAGGCCAACACTTAATGGATTGAGGATAAGTTCAAATTTTGATGGTACACTTGCCGCTTAAGCGCAGTTCAATGAGGGTCTTTTGCCCTTCGCAAATCTATGAAGCGTGTTTAGTTTAGTGCGAGGTTTATTTCATTCTGTCCAACTCGCAGTTATCCGAGGGAGTCACTGCCCTCGCATTTATCCGGTCACTTCCTTTCGTTAGTTTTGTGGACGTTGTCCTTTAGCATGTCAAAGAGGTCGGTTTGCCCTTCGCAGATGAGCATAGTTAGCTTATAGTGCGAGGTTGTTTTTTCGTGGGGTCCACTCGCAGTTATCCAGGGTCACTTGCCCTTCGCATTTTATTCCCGGAGGTTCCATCTTGCCCTTCTCTATAATTAGTGCGAGGGTGTTTCGTTCCACTCGCAGTTTTCCAGGGGGTCGCGTTGCCCCCGGTTCACTATTATCAAGACGTTTTTGTCCCTTCGCATATTCCAGGGGGCGTCACTCACCCCTTCTCTATAATTAGTGCGAGGGTTGTTTCGTTCCACTCGCCAATTATCCGAGGGTCGCTTGCCTTTCACTATTATCCAGGGACCGATCTCTCTCTTTTTTTTTTTTTTAATTATCTTAAAACACTATGCACGCATACACGTATATTTCTTACCTTGTTGAGGGGTAATGTGAGGAATGAGATTTTTATATATTCTTTTAGAATTTTTTGTGGGGAAGTACCAACGAAATATGTCATTTTGTGGGGAAGTATCCAAATAAATCAATTTTGTGGGGAAATACCAAGATAAATTTAAGTTCTGATAAATTTAAGATAAATCAGAAATCCGACGTTGACCTCTCTCATTTTCTTACCAATTGTGCGCGTGTAATGCAAACTCTTTAATTACCCCTAAGGCMCTAACTAATTATGCTTCCTCTTCATTTCACTTAGAGTCGGGGAAAATTGACCCAACCTAATAATACGACCTAAGCGGGTTAGGGTTGGGGTTTTCCAACCYGTTTATGTATACGAGTCAATCTGAATACGACCTGAAATATAAAACGGGGTAGGTTAAGGTTCGGATTTTTAACCTGGAAATAACCCCCCTAACCTGTTTATTTAAGCGAGTTAGGTTCAGCTGTTCAGGTCGGGTTCAACCCGTTTTCAACATGTCTAACCCATATAATTTCCTAAAAATTCTATTTACTTTTTTTTAACCACCAATTATAAAAATTGGGCTTGACCCAACTTCACCCAACTTCAAGAGTTTTTACAACTTCACTTTAACCTAACCCTAATTTGCACTTTCAGTCTTTCAATTTCAGTTTTCAGCCTCTTCCTCTCACTCTCTCACTTTAATTTTTTCGGATCTAATTCTCAAACAAATACACAAAGGCTCTTGCTCATCAATCTTTGCAAATTAAGGTTAATTATTTTACTAATCAAACTTTATTTTTTAATTTATTATTATTTGTTCAATTTTCTTGGAATTGTTTTTCTATGTTGTAATTCGAATTTTTGGATATGTTATTTGTTTGTTTCCCTGTTTACGAATTGCTTTTGTTGTTCTATGAGTTAATTGCTCGATTTGTTCCCCTAATTTTCTGAATTTGACTTTTTCCCCAAATTGTTCAACTTGTTTTTTTTTTCATTCGTCAAACTTTCTGAATTTTATTGTTGATTTGTTTTCCCCTATTTTCTGAAATTCTTCTATTTTCTGAAATTGAAGTTGTCGAATCCTTCTCTTACAATTGTATGACTGTAATTCTTATTATGTCAAAATAATGAGCTAAGTTAATCTGAATTTTGTTTTTTGCAGCCATGAATCTTATTGTAGTTGTAGAATTTGCCATGGAGAATAGTGAAATTTGAATGTCTTACTTCCTTCATATCCTATCATCAGACTTTATTAATATTAGTTTATTAAACAAATTGTGTGATTTTGGACATCATGGTCTAGTACCGTTATAAGATGTTTAGCCGAGATATATGGACTAGAAGAGTGTCATTTGAAGAGTGACTTAGTGACATTTGGAACGTGACTTGCTTAACATTGGCGAGAATACAATGACTTTGATTGGAAAGAAGACAGGGTCCAACGGAGTGCTTTTCAGGATTTCCACTTTGATAGCAATGACTTGAACACGTAAATAGGGGCCTTAGGGAGACAAGAAGCCCCCAACTGGAAATTAAGGAGCCATGATGACAACGAGCCCGCCCAGCGAGACTCTTGAGACAATGTGGTTTACGGCTTAGAGTCAACATAGGGAATGGTGAATAGATTGTATGGATGAGTTTCCCCACAAGATGTACTAACCCAAAGCGTTTTTCAGGTTGGGCTTTTAATCCTGAGTCCTCTTGAGGAATTGGGGATGAGAGAGATACAGACGTGGTTCCATGTTGAATGGTGACCAGACTCGCACAGTAACTCGAGAGAGACTAGGGTTGAATGTCGAATGCCAGTACTCTATATCAAAGCGCGTCAAACTCTCCTGGATGGATACGTCCAGGGTCACCAAGCAATGTGGGCTATGATACGAGGTTGGCACAAATGAGATCGTGGGTTCAAAGACTGGTAGATTCAAGTGGTCATGAAGGAGTCCACTTCTTCAATGCACTGGGCGATAATACCTGTTGGACATGTGGACATCCTGCGATATGTAACGGTAGAACATACAGCTCTACACGCGAGCATACAAGTTAGTAGTCAGGTTAAGAATGATTTCTATGGTGTAACTCTGCACGTGAAATGTGGCTGCAGGTTCGAATATATCACGCTTCTGTCGAGTGAGAGTGCATGCTTCCCTACGTAATCCTTACGGAATGCAGTACCAACGTAAGTTCTGATGATGATTTGGACAATGCCTCGTGTGAGAGGGCTTTGGTGGTTGTAAGTGAGGCGTGGTTTGAGGGTTGAAAGAGGCTTGATGATTATGAGTGACCCAACGGTGCGCAAGTGTGGCTTTTTAGAACTCTTTGCTTTTTGTTTGAATTGGCTTTGAACTTTTGGATTTGCATTGGATTTTGACATTCGATTTGCATTTATGACTGGCATGAATTTTTGTTTTTTTTTGCTTTTTACCCATTTTTATCCCTTTTTTCCTTTCTTTCTTTTGCACGTGTTTTTCCTACGCACCGTTGGGTCCAAAGGGTAGGTAGATGTGGGTGAATGAAAAGAAGATAGGCTAATTGATAGTGTTTGTGGCTCAAAAGGTTGCAAGGAGATTTTGATTTGATGTGAAAAGGGTATGGAAGGGGAGGGGTCATTTTGTGGAGCTGTGAAAGAAGGCCTCTCCTGGGGCATGTTCAAATTAAAAAAAATTGAATCAGCCATTAGATTAACCAATTGGTGGCCAATGAGTGTTGAGACTTGCAATAGAATTAGAAAATAAAATATTGGCCAAAACAATGAATCATTTTATTGATGAAAGAAAACTTGAAAGCATACATGGCTTATTTCAAAAGGATTACATAGACTCAAAGACGTGTGTGAAAACGGAATATAATGCTAGGACTAGGACTCGATGACTCAATCTACAAGAGGCCGCATGGATCATTAACACCAGCCTTGGGTTGACTCATGGTTTAGCAAAGTGGGTTGGTTTGGATGTTGATCCCTTATCCTTTCGCCGCTTGGAGGGACCTGGGAGCGCCCATCTCAACCAGGTCTTTGAATCCTGTGCTTCAAAAACGGAGCAATTCTCAGTGGTGTGACCCCTTCCTTGGTGGAACTTTGCAATAGGGCATTGGGGATTCCGGACATTGCCTATGATTCTTATATTCATGCAGTGGATAGGGGATCTGGGTGAGGAGTGGCCATATCCTATGGAGTTGAGCAGGAGCACCTATTTTGCAGTTAGTCCTAGCGTGTCATATCAGGCCTCTGGCAGTTGAAGTCTGAGTGTACTCATATTGTACTCGGTGGCAGAGAGTGAAATGGAGGCCAACAGGTGATACCTTGATCAATCTCCCTAATATTAGAAGGCAATGTGATTGAATTCCTATACTTCCCTTGGTGGTCCTCGAGGTCTAATGTGCCTATGATTATCGATATGAATTGAGCCAGGCATGTGTTGAGAAGAGTTGTCATTCAGAGATATAAGGGTCATAAATAGTGGTGCTAAGACTATGATGCATGTGGGTATGTGGAATAAGCACATGTGGAGGCCGACCCTTGTCATTGTTTAATCAATAGGACCCCGAAAACGTGTTTACGTTATTGTGAGCGTATCGTTGTTATGTATTAGGGTAATCTTCTTTTTCTGTGTGGGCATTTTGAACATTGGATCTTCTAACTTCAACCTGATGGAAAGGCGCAACCTTGTAATTGTAGCTTGGGTAACCCATACAGAATCAAATTGAGGTTAGAACAAGAACATTTAGTAGATGTGGTGCCTCTGATTATGTTTTGTGGTTGTGAGAGTCTATGACATGAGGGAATTGGGAGGGACATAGTACGGACCTGGAGGAAATTGTGGGCACCCTTCATGCAAGCGAATTTCGGAAGTCACGAATAGTTGTGGCGTTCGCATGCAGCAGTTGGGCAGGATTGGAAAGGGTGTATGCTGTGTTTTCTTTTTGATCTGTCCTATCTCTCTCGCGCTTCTCAGTCGCTCATAATTATCCTGAATGAAAAGGTAGTCAGACAATTTTTCTTCTCGGTCTACCTTCTGGCTTGTTTGTGGAACCTCTTGCAATCTAAGGAGTCACATCCAGCATAAGTTAGAACACCAACACAGTTGCAACATGTACTGGGAATGATGTGTACCTTGTACTGGCTTCGTTAGAAACTGGACCCATTTAGTTTGAGCTCACGTGTATGAATTTATTACTTCGGATTGTTCTCTCCATACCTCTTTAACAAGAGTCTATGTGGAAAAGCACTTGATTCACTAATGGGTCTTGAACTCTACAATCAGGAGGAGATTTGGGTCAGGAGAGAACCTGGAGGATACACAATAATGTCAAAATGTAATTCCTGGCCAGAGAGGGAACGCCGCAAGTAGCACACTGTTTTAGAGGTCTCTTTGTGCTCTATTCCTTGTGTAAGTCAGACCATTGGAGGCCATTGAATCTAGAAATGCGATGCTGCTGAGGTTGGTGTTTCCTGTGGTGTGGTGCTTCAGTTAACCATGAAAACGCGGATGTCCAGGGTAACAAATCAGAATTATATAGACAGCAAGTTTGAGCGCAAAGTCATAGAGCTCCTGGTAAAATGTTCATCCATCAGCATAAACACGAGAGCCCTTAATGTCTTGATAAGGCGCTGAAATTATTTTCCGGACTAATATTAATTCATTGGGACCAGAACCATTTCCTTAACATAGTGTGAGTCGCTCCAATTACCGATTTTTTTGTAGAGTCAGTCTTCTCTCGGTAGGTAGTGGTCAGTTCGGCTTCTCGAGTATCGCAGAGATAGTTCGCCTCTTCTTTCTTTACCCCTTCAGAATTATTCGTGATTGAATGGGTTCTATTTTCTTGGTTGGTGTGGCAGCTTCATTAAGATTTCTCGCAGTCTTCTCCAATTGACTTCGGATGTCTAGGGCAATCTAGAGAGGGAGAGTCAGATCTAAATTCACAGGGCTCAAGCTTTTCCCGAATGAGATATGTAGCGTTAAATAGGTTTCTATTATTGGGGTCGCAGTTGTGGCGAAACATTTTTTAATTGTGTTATCATTGTCCCTCGTATTCGGGTACAGTGTTCTTATCTGTTCGTAATTTCTCACATAGCAAAAGCCATGGCTTAGCAAGATCATCGTTTCGCTGCTTGTCTTGTGTATTACTTCTTACTCGGGCCATCGCTGGTAGATGACACCAGCTTGGGATGTGTCTTTTTTAGGCTATGGCTCTGCTGTGATACATCTTTTGTTAAAAAATTTCAAGAAATTGCCTAAAAACAGCTTTGGTTATTTAGAGGGCTCCTGGAATGGACATATCATAAAAATAGATTTGGTCTCACCGGCTTGAAAACTCTTAAGAACAAATGCATAACTCAGTCTATTAGATCGTTCTGAGCGTCAAGGAAGCTGAACCTCTAGAGGAGGGAGCTTAAAGATAGTCTTTGAATGGGGCTAGACCTTACCCAACTCTAGACTTATTAGAGTGCTGTAGCAACACCTATCATGGAGCGTAAAAATGAATTCAAACCTAAGATCGGGCGGGATACTTTACTTATCAGCAGTAGAATCGTAAGGAGCCACCACATTCAGATCACCGAGGCCACTTAAGAATAGGATATGAAGTAGTCGGTTCTGGGGGAGGGTTGGAGATAGTTCTAGGATTACTAGTAATCCTAATTGGCCTGTTTAGGTAGGTATGTTCTTTGAGGTAATGGTGTTGTAGTTAGAAGTAGCGAGTACCTTAATGTTGTTTCAGATTTTTGAAGGGGCTTCTTGGAAAATATTGGTCGAGAGGAGCCACTTAAGAATTAATGAGAAACCATACATTCTCACGATAGTCCTTTACAGATGTCCGAAAGGTTCAAATGGGTTCGAATTGCTTTTATATTGTTTCAGATACATTTAAAGACACTCTTAAGTTGATTCGGGAGGTAATCTTTTGACCTAATTGGTTCAGATTCTACTCAATAAGGTTTATCTCTCGGAGGAAATAAATCGTGAAGATGATTTTGAAATTGAATTGGATTGGATGATTGGCTCGGCATAAATTGGATTGGTTAAATCAAAACAATTACATATGTAAAGTGATACTTTGGAGAACTCATAGTGATTAAGAATTGGTGAAGTAGGCGAGGAGTTAACTCGGGATCTTGTCATGAAGAGTCACAAGTATCCAGAAAGTCACTATTTTGAATGTAACCTCACATAAATTCAATGTTTATTTCTTAAGGTCAGGATTCTAAGTGAAATACTAAAGGTTTATCTGAATAGTATTGGGCTGACTTGGTTGGGACAAGTAATAGATATAATGTGGGTCAGCCCCAGTGGCTCATTAACAGTATGTAGAGGCTGGGCTTTATTCAAGGAAATTAGCTCCCTACCTTACTTATTCTCACACAACGTGGGATCAAATATGGTGATCTGTATGGAAAAGCCGCTTGCAGTGGGGATGAAAATATGGCCTTTATTTTTTCCCTAGTGCCCTCATATAAAGGTGGTCTAATGAACCATTGATGTATATTTACAATGCAGACAGTCATTTCCAACGAGTGAGATACGGCCTGCGGTATATTGCTTGGCGAGTATGTGATGGGTTGTGGTGTACGTACGCAACGCGGACGGCTAACCATTTTAGCACTAGTGTCGTGTGATCAATTAACTCGACACATGGCATTATGAGCGAAGATAACGGAATACTTCCGTTAATGAGGTAGGTGCACTCAGGAGCAGAGTCCCAGACACAAACCAGATTGGGCGGCACCCGCCACTAGCTGCTTGAAAGATAGTCATCCACTTTTTCTAAGGTGCCAGTAAGGGAATAAATTCGTCCTTCTCCTGAGATTGCACGACCATTGGGTAGCCCACACGACCAAGAGACGCTCAGCTGAGCACGGCAAGCAACTCCCAATTGATTTAGGCGACTATGCTACTCGCGTTACTACCTATTTTGCGAGACCTTCCCTCAAGGCAGATATGTACAGTTGAGACGCTCTCTCACCCTCGAAATTAGGCGCCAGAGAAGTGGTGATCTGCACTACCCAACGTTGGGAAGTCGCGAACAGAAACACTCGTAGGGCTGCGTTCGTCCCCTCTTTTGCTCCTTATGGCTTAATGTGCGGCGCTTGACCCTCCTAGAAATAGTGCAGAGTGATCACATTGTGTTGCGTATGGACTGCCCATGGATACAGCTCCGCACTCGTGGATGCTGTTTGGGGTGTGTCAGTGGTGGGAAGGGTGAGGGCTAAATCGCCACCGCGGGCCCCTCTATCGCAAGTTTCCCTCTCTCATGTATAAAATTTGCGGGTTTAATTGGAGAGAAAAACACTTAAAGCATAAAACCTGACTAAAGCATTAAGAGCATTGGTCGGTCACTAACATATGGTCTCTTTATTAATTCGGTTTCAAAGGAAGTGGTCAGAGAGAAATTGCTATTGTTAAGGGTGATCAACAGAGGGGTTGATTTTAGGTGAGTGTTGTGAGCATCCAAACACAGGAACAGGGCGCTACGAAGTAAGAAAGATATCACAGTGCTAGCATGCTCGAGTCGAATTGGCTGGGGTCGCAACCATAAGCTGTCCTCATCAAGTGAACCAGTCTGTAGGGAAATAGTAGGGGGTTCGGGGACATGGTGAGCAGGAGGAGTCGATTCGTTTATCTGTAATATGCCGTCGAAGTAGCGTAGTTAATAATGACATCCAGCGGAGTAGGATGTAGAGGGATCAGTCGTACCATACAGGAGTTAGATACCTCGCTAGTTTGAATGTCTTATCGTCTATAAATTTATTGCTTTTACCACTCTGTATAATTTCAAAGGTCCTCATATGAATTGACTTTGAAAGTGGCACTTTGATGACATTACTAGAGCGCATGGGTTCGACTTCTGACAGCTCAATTCATGGAAAGTAAAGGCAAAAAAACGTCGGAACGTAACATATGGTCTATTAACACTAACTCGCAAGATCCTACCATACACCCCCCCGCCCGCACCCTCTTAGCATGGATGGTTTTTATAGAATACTCATACAAATGTTATAATCACCAAGTAGTGTGGCCTCTTATGAAGAAAACACCCCACCTTGAGGTTTCGGGGAATAAACACACATGGTTCCGCAACAAAAATTAGTTAAACAATGCTTAGTAATTGGCATGCCTTACGTGTTAAAGAATCCTAGGATCATATATGACTTTAAAGTTGTGTTGGAGTATCTTTCGTGTCGCACCAGTTGAGATCTCACGAGCTCGAGTTCGTGGTAGTTAATAGTACAACTTAAGAATACTATGCAGTAGGTGATGAGGAGGTATGAGACTATAATCATTAATCCCTTATACCACGACATCTCCACCTACAACAAGGTTAACGTCGATGACCCTTATGGTGGGACTAAATATACTATGTGCGTGGCTCACATATTACTCTCGGAGCCTGTCACCTCTGCCCAAACAAAATCCAATATGATAAATAGACAAGTGGAATAGCGAACAGGATTCTAATACGGAAGATTTGGGACGCACCTTACTAGATTATGAATTCTGCCGTAATTTGAGATGACTATACAAAATCTGCACTTAGTATGAGCGGGAAATTTAAAATCCCGACAACTAATAATATGAATATAATATTAAATAGCAAAAGAGCGCCAAATAATGCCATTGGATACACATTTTGCCCAGATAACATAGAAAAGTAATATGCTCTACATATGTATAGTAAATTCGCACGCGTAATCTTAAATAAGTGTAGTTTCCTAACACTTGTTTTAATGAATTAAAAGCTTCGGTAACAACTGATTAAGGTGCAAATAAGTAGGAGATCTATTATGTATCTGATACCGTAAGACGTGAAGAATTAGGTAGTTGATTTTTTTGAGAGTGAGCCGTTCAACTATTTAGCGGTACAGGATTTTTTATAAGGTCCGTCCGCTTATCTATGATAATGTTTGAAGATGACTCGGATTTTTATTGTTTGTCGAAACGTTTGATATCGAGTGCGGGTTGACGAGAAATTTTAATGTAACGTACGAATGGTCGTATTTTTTGAGGAAGCTGTTTGAAGAGTGTATATTGAATAGATTCGGGTTGCCTTAATTTAGGTGTAAGCAGCGTTGTTTGTTTACTAATCCGTTGGTGTCTGAAAGTGTTGATATAGTTGGTTGGGAAGGAGATGGTTATAGTGTTTAAATATGAACACACGTTCCACTTGTAGATGAATTGTGTGAAGCGCTGGCTCAAGCCTTTGATTCGTAGTATAATTCGTTAATCGTGTAATGTGTGTCAATACGACTTGAGTGGGAAGGAGTTCAATAAGTAGGATCAGAGTATTTTTTGGATCGAGGGATTGCAACGATGAAAGACATCAATAAACGAGGCCGTGCACATTTGAGGCGTGACAAACCGCGTAGCTGTTTTATATAAATACGCTCGGATCGCGATAGAGTAGAGGCGTGATACGGTCTACGGAGGCCGATGAGCGAATTAGGGTATGAGCAGACGGATTTAATAAACGACTCTACCCGTGTTTCTCCCAGAAGACATTGTAGATAGGTAGGGTCTTTTGACATTCCGTTGCTAATTCAGTGACTGCAGGAATTTGTCTGCAAGAAATCCGGTCGTCAATGGCTATTCGTTCGTTTAACCGCCATAGTTATAATTAGGTATTTGAGCCGTATTACGCAGCTTGAGAGATGGTTATAAGGGGTGATGTCGGGGGTTATAGTTAGGGTCTCCTTGGGTTGAGTGGGCCGCTTTGCTGAACTTTAAGGTACCAAGATTTCGGAATCCGCCTCCACAGTCAATCGAATGGAAGGCGGAGATTGGATGTAACAGAGCTGTCTCGAAGTGATAGCGGTCAGTATGGAAGGGAACGGTATATGGATGCGTTTCGCAAAAATTACTCGTAGATGCTGTTAAATTAATTTTCGATTTTGCCTCTCAGATTTTATTGCGAATAATTGAAGATAACGGATTTTGTACCATCTCGGCATAGCATGTTCCGATCAGCTGAGACGGAGATTTCCGCACCTGAGCACGGGAATCTTACACGAACGGAATTGCAACCGCTATCTTGATTTTAGGAACGGGACATTTGCCAATCGTAAACTGAGTCTAAGGTAGAGATCTTCAGACAGTGTATCGAATCGTCACTCGAGAATAGAAAGTTCCAGATCGGACTATTGATCTTGGCTATTTCTCTCTTTTCATAATAATAGTATCACGTATTTTCTGGCGTATTCTGCGTATTTAACATTGCAAAATTCATAGAAGATCTAGGAGACAAAGGATTATCAAGAAAATATTATAAGAAGAGTGATTTGTGTCACGGATTCTACGCAAAAACTATGTGACGCACATGAAGGGAATTGTGATTAAAGTGACAGAATAGCATTCCTGTATCGATCATTCGCGTTACTAAAAGCGTGACTGATGTATTGAAAACCTTTGAACAACCGTGAGTATGACGTTTATTGGTCACGTATGTAATACGGCGTAAAGACATATGTTTTGTCTGGCTCTCTAGATAATGCATAGAATCTTGATGTCTGGATCTTGGCGTACACAAATAGTAGGTCATCGAAAAGAGTTTACGACTTTCTTCCCCCAGTGCGCTGATTTCATACTTTCGTGGATGTTTCATAATGCTATTTCTTTGGTTCCAGGAGTTTCGACCATATCCATAACGCGAGCTATCGCGGCATTATATTGGTGATGGTCCATCACGATTACTCATCTTAGATGGTTCAAGTCTCTCCTTTGGAAGAAACACGAGCGCCTAGTGCGGGCTTCCTCCAGACGCCTGTCTACGTATATACTGTACATCTGCACGATCTGGCATTACACCATTAGATTTTAAACAAGATGCGCTAGTAACAGTTCCACCAGAGCTATGTGAAAGATGATGACCTGTGGAGGCGTTAGGATTGGTCCATCTGTAATCTCAGTGACACTGTCCTTCAACCTCTAGATAGGCATCCCGGGTAGGCTCACAATGTGCTTATGTGTTCAAACACTCTACCTCAGTAAGAGGTGAGAAAGGCTCCCATCAGTCTGAAAAGGACATATTTTCGACAAAAGAGAAGGTATATTGTGGATAAGGGTGTATAGAGGTGAGGGTATAGGATATATACATATCATCCGAAATAGCACGACAGTGCACAGTTATAAACAGCGCATATTGGCTAAAGCGCAGTCGAAGCATACTCACACCCCCTGGCCCTTATTACGTTGCTCTCGGCTACGATCAGTCCCAATCACCAAGGCCTATATGGAAGGTCGGAACCCAGGGACAAACACACATAAAACAAATGCGTGTCTGATTCTCTTTCGCACTTTATTTACTTTCTTAGCTGCAGACTTGGCTAAGATGTTATGTAAGTCCGTTGTAACGTAGTATGTCAATTTAGCGTATTGTCTGACGGTTATCTTTTAGCAACTGATCGCATATTTTCCTAGGAGCCACTAAGCGAGTTTTATTTGAAAATGGAGAGTGAAAATGAAATGTATTTCACTGTATACTATCAAATATCCATTGAATAACGACTCACTACTGATACCTCCTTGTAAACTCCACAATTATATAACTTTTTGGGAACACTTGTTCTTAATTACTGTTACTACAATACACTGTTATGGGTTCGGAATTTTCATATAATATATTGGAGTAGTAGGTACATTTCTTGGTCTTATTAATTGTGTTAGGTTTGAGTCCACTATTAGTCATCACGTCACACTTTGTAGTATTAGAAGTTTGTTACCGATTTACTGATTATATATGTTGAGTGACTATGGCGGACAGATACTATACGTGATTTGATTGTATATCATCGGAAACGAATTCTGCGAGGAAGTATAATATTACACTCATTCAAATACTCACTGTAAGTGCCTGGAATTTTTGGATAAAGACTCTGTAAAAATGCTAATAAGTATAAAGCACTCATATGAGATTACAGAAAGATGTATATTACATTATTCTTGATGATAAGAAGGATACAGTAAACTATTTAATTAATTAATAGTGAGATTAATATTTACTGTTATATATTATATCTTTGGGGATTTAGATCATTGGTAATTCTTATATTTCTAAAGCTATCTACAAGGTTTAACTCAAAAATATATTTTCGCTTAACTTTGGTGATTAATATTAACTATGGTATATTAACTGTTGTAGGATAACAAATTGAACAACTAAGTAGTAATGGAGATAAAGTATCCGAAGAATCACGTGAATATCTTTGGATTAATTTTACCTCCTTAAAGTAGTCTACGGAGCTATATATTTACAAATATGGAGCGTTTAATCCATATAGTTTATGGAGTAGATTTATACTTGAACACCTTGAGAACGTACTCTTTACCCCTCTTAATTACGGATAACTACGATATATGTGAAGTTTATATAATCGTATCGATAATAAACTATAATAATGAGTATACATATTGGTACAAGAGTAAAAATATTTTAGTCACACTATATGATGAATCTTCTAATGTTTAACTATGAAGAGTTGGGATATTATGGTAGAATTTTTTGTAGATGATAGGGTTGTTTTAACCTTTGAGTGTGATACTTACTCTAACCAATGTGTCTTATAGATTGAACTTGAGAGTATTGCAAGTTACAAGAATAGACTCAGTGTTCTCTCTCTTTTCAATGGAAACAGTGATCTCTATTATATTATGAGATATACAACTCCAGAAGTGTACTAATTTAATCAGCAACAAGCTAACACAATAATTTGATAGGTTGTTATTATATCTTACCTCCAATTTTATTTTCATATGTTACAATCTATCTAAAGCTAATCAATTTGAGTATATATATTGTGTATTAATTCAGATTCAATTTATCTTCATGATCTACTTATTGATCTCTACACGCCAAGGCTTTTTAATATATTAAAACCTCATTATCAGGTGTCATTAAGTTAATGTGTCTATTCGATACGTGCAACATAAATTATTATCCTATTATCTCTATATGCATAAGTTTATACTCAAACCGAAATCATTTCGCATTAAATCGCTGACTCTATAGATTAATAAGTATAATAAATAGTGATCGATGGCGCGATTCTCTCATTACACGGCTTATCCTGGTTGAGCAGCATTTCATCTGGTGGACTATGCCAGCACAATAGGCTTAGGCGCTCTACTCATAGCATTTTCTATGCTTGTTTCCGCACCTCTAGAATTTATTTCCGATGGCACTACAGCTTTTGGTGGTGTACTATTAAGGGCCAAATCGTCCACTGCTTTTACATTTCTTAGCATGATTTTATGTCCTCACTATTACTAATGCACTTTCTTCACCTGATCCATTCTATTTCATTAGAGTGATATGGGTCATTTTACAGATCGGTATAGCGTATGGAGTTAACTGTTTAATTACATCAGACAGTTATGGAGCCTCACTTTCCCCATTCTAGAATATAACTAATGATGATAGGATGACTCAGATTTGACCTTGCTAATAACACATTGTGGAACCTAAACATGCTCATGCCTAATGGAAAATGGGTCTCAAATGATGATTCTCACCATTAGTAATAAACTGCTTTATTATGTTAGATACATAGGATTTTTTATTTATCAAGGAGGACATTTCCTGTGTATGGTACACATGATTGTGTTAGTTCAAACGTAAGTAGTCTCTAATGAGATTCTCAGACACCCACTACGAGAGACTACTTGAAAGATAAGACAATTACCCACTTTCTACACCTTCCTGCTAGGGGATGTTGTTGGTTATGGTCAAGAGATGAATACAGAGAGGAATGTGGGACAAAAGTCATACCTTTTAACCTCGTAGGACAGTGCATAAGTTGTTTGTTGGGGTGCAATATCTGGGAAATCAATGAATCACCGCTTTCTAACATGAAGTTCATGTTTCGTTCCATAAAATATTGGGACACCGATTCTTATATCCTAAGATGTTTCAAGGTTCACCCCTGACCTAATGAACTAATGTAAGTGAAGATTATAGAATTTAACCTTCCGTGGATCCAAACCTCCCAGAAAACTCAGCATAAGAGGGGTTAATAATCTCTAACCAATTTCCTAGCAATTAATCCAGTACTCGCTATGACCGAATATATTGAGTCTTGTGCACCTCAAAAGTTAAGTTAAGTAGTAAATTTGGTCGCCATAAATATATAGCACATCTCCATTATATCAATGGACATTCTAGAGTCTTTCGGACATTCAGTAGCTATTAATTTAAAGCATGATGATTATTTGGGATTGTCCATCTAATACATTTTAATTGGATATAATGTATAATATATCTGACAAGCAGCATGCCGCACACCAGCGTCATCACAATATTGACTAATTTTCTGAATACGGCGGAGGCAGGAATTTTGTAATTCAGAAGTATAGAACGTCATAACATATAATGAAGTAGGTTGCTGTATGGTTAGGATACGATCGATTGAGTCTTCCTATTCATTGAAGTTGTTTTCATAGGCTTAAGCACATTCATAACATGTTTATGCAACTTTCAACTTTAACAACACTTTGGCCAAAGATTTATCCAAGTTAAAACTATTGCATAAACCATCATAAATCCCAAGTTATATAAAATCATGCACACAAACTTGTCATGATATCCATTATATACTTGATTACCAATTGATATAAAATGAAGCACATATCACAATAACTAGTGATATGATACATGGATATACATCCATACTCACTTCACATATCAATCATTTAGATATACATCTCAACTTCAAGACCATGTATGTAATTAGAATCACCCACAAGTCTACTTCTGATTGACAAGGATATAAAATACCTCCTCCATCAATCAAAAACATTCCATCAAGGAAAGTCTACTTTTGATTGTCAAGGACTTAAATACCCCTCCAACAATCAATACATTTCATGAAGAATAAACCTCCTCCATAAAACACACATTTCTTAAAGGATAACATCCAATAAAATATCATCTTCTTGTAGAAGATCAAACACCAAAAGGTATCAACCAAAGAAATTAACTTTTTCCTCCATTATACTCTCCAAGTATAAAACAAAATAAATTAAATTTATCTTCATAAATCAATCCAAGTATAAGATTTCTCTCCCATATATACAAATTTTCCATATTTGTCATATGCTATCAAAATTTGAATATATAATCACTTATACTTTTGATTTATAAAATTAGTCCAAGATAACCAATCCTTATCTTTCTTTATACAAAAATAAGTATAACAATGTTTCAAACTTGAAACATTACATAAATCAATACCAAGTATAAGATTCCTCTCCTTATATGTACAAATTTATCATATATATACATATATAATTTGACATATAAACACTTATACTATTAATTTATCATGAAAAAAACAAAACTCAAAAATTTTATTGTGAAATCAAATCACAATTAACATATTATCTTTATTAAGATAAATACCCATAATCACATGTGATTTCATCATCCAATTAAATTGAATAACTTTCATAAAACCAATGAATATAATCCTATTAAACCATAGAATATCAACCATCAATTAAGATATTGACCATTATATCATATAAATGATATAACATCCTCCTTTAAACCAAGGAAAAATAAATACTTAATAATAATGCAATTTTCGGTTACATTATTAATAAGTATGAATAAAACAATGTTTTAAAACATTTCATAAATCAATATCAAATATAAGATTTCTCTCCTAAGTACAAATTATTATATATACATATATGTTCCAAAATTTGACATATAACACTTATATTTTTGATTTATCATGAGATAAAACTCAAAATAATATCATTGTGAAAATAAACATCACAATAACCATACTATCTTTACCAAGATAAGTACTCATAATTACAAAGTAATTATCATTATTCAATTTATTTGAATAAATATTATGAACCAATGTTAACAAATGCACCATTCTAATAAACCATAAGAATATCA